>BEXV01000566.1:16432-48415 GCA_003118195.1 Hemicentrotus pulcherrimus | reverse complement strand
CTCTCTCTCTCTCTCTCTTTCTCTCTTTCTCTCAAATTCATTCTCTCTCTCTTTTTCTTATCTCGTTGCTTCCATTTTCATCTAAATTTTCTCTTCCAAAAATCAAAGTTCAAACACTCTTCATGCACATATCAAGATAACTAATTTATACATGAACTAGTATATGATTAATTAATGCATATTCAGTTATTTTCTTAATTTTGATTTTGTCAGGACTTCAGTTTGTATGCTAGCCATTGACCTACATGTAAGTTGGGCTTGGCCTATTGCTTATATGAAATTAAAATCATAGTCCTAAATAGCTTCGTTATCTTGTAAACTAAGATTCGACGCAAAGTCTGTGACGGTTTTGGGAACTTTAATTTCCATAGTCATTAGATATAATTTAGTTTTGAGGATGAGATTTGCAACATACTTGTCCAGGAATGAAAAACGTGAATACCGGCATGTCGATATAAAATCATCTGCGTGTCATTACTTGGGGACATAACACGAACGAATGTTAAATTAAATTCTTCCTCTGACTAGGGAAAAGCCTAAATGTAGGCCAAAATTTGACTTTGACTTTGCACGAATATAATATCACGGTGACTGATCTACAGGTCGTTGTCTTCTGATTTGTTAAACTCTGTTTATATGGCGACTAATAAAACCGACATCAATATTATTATGACTAGAGAGAGAAAAATACAGAAATTGTTATGGACTACTAAATCATTGTCCAGGATTCATTTGCCCGCCTCTATGTCTAGTCAACAACACAGTCCGCACGCCCCCCTCTTTACATCAAGAACAAAGCGTGATAAAAGCAAGTTAAACTCGTAAAACCAGTTTCATGTTCACCTTTCCTAGATTTTTTCTTTTGTTTTCTGTTTTCCTGATTTGTATACTCTTTATAGCTGAGACTGAGTACTGGTCATGCGATTTCCAGTGTGAAAGAAACTGTCATTGGGAATGACTTATTATGTCGTAAAGGAGGTTCCTATTGTGATTGAGTTTGATAAATTATCAACGTGGAAACAAACTGTACAAGAACACAAAAATAGAAACAAGCAAAACATCAACAGAATTTCTGATTATTTTGAAATATACATTTACAAACTAATTGTATCAATTGTACTGTCATGTAAGGTTTGTAGGAAAATATCTTGAAAATAATCTGACCCAAATTTGCGAAGTTTGAGTCTTGTTAAAAGATTGATATCAATTACAAAAAAATACAATATATTGGCAATTTCTCATCACTTTAGGCTTAACACGTGTAATTAAAGCCGTTGAAGCACAAGAACCTAAATTTTAAAAAAGAATTTCTGATTATTTCGAAATCTACATATACAAACTGAATGTATCAATTGTACGGTCATGTAAGTTTTGTAGGAAAATATCTTGAAAATAATCTGACCCAAGCTTGCGAAGTTTGATTCCTGTTAAAAGACTGATATCAATTACAAAAAAATATATATATATATATTGGCAATTTCTCACCGCTGTAGGCTTAACACGTGTATTAAAAACCGTCGAGGCACATACACTTGCTCATCGGAGAGGATGAAAAGACGGAAAAAGACTTTGGTTAGGGCGTGCCGAATCCCCCCTGCGCACCTTCCGCTAAATGCCTGTTTGTATCAACCCCCATTATCCCCTAAAAGTGTAACACGTCGAGTTTCTTTACTTTCTTTAATAACCGACTGATTTCGACAAATTGCATTTCAATCCGAGTTTTACAAGTTCCAAACGAGCCAGCAAATCTCCGCACAATCTTCTAAAAAAGGGGATCTTTATCTAACTCGCTTCCCCCTGTTTTCATCTCCCTGTGTCGGTTTGTTATGGACTTCAAATTACCCAACTTTGATTGAGCTCGACTGGCAGACTGGAGCAGGGAGATTCGGTCGGAAGTTGAGTTTCAAACCCACAACGAATCGTAGAGTAATACGATAGTTGAGCGCTTTAGCGTAGCCACGGGAGGGGGACATGGGGCGCGTGCCCCCTTAATCGAATGGCGAATGAGATCAAAAGTAGAGATAAAGAGAGAAAAAATGAGGGGATGGAACGTGAAAAGGACATGTTACGGACCCCTCCTTACCCTTTCCCTTTATCAGTAATATTATTGTTTCACATTGTCATCCATCTATTTAGACCGGTGTCCCCCCCCCCCCCATGATAAACAGTGCCACATTGCTGTCTACGCCCCTGGTCGTGTAGAGGGACAGGGATGGGTGAAAGCGGGTTCACCGCCTAATCCTACCCTCCCCTCGTTGTTGTCATCTTCACTTCTTTTGACAAATTTGTTTTTGATTCTTCCTTTCTATTTAATTCTCGAGTGAATATAAGGGATTAAGGGAAGATTGGCTTTGATTATCTCATCCGATATAACCTCTGCCCTTTTCGTTTAGACGCTTGCGACACCTTATTTCACAATTTTTGTTTCCGTTTAGAATCATGCATGTACAGTTGTTTTCGGATTTCATATTATCGAAACATTTTTTTTTTCCATAAAAACATTAACATTATACAAAGAAAGTCGGTCTACACACTTTATAAAGGATAATTAATAACCTTATCGTTATCCCCTCAGCATATCCTTCCCGTAACGCAACCAAATTGTTGTTACTTCAGAGGTGTCCTGATTGAAGTTAGGTACCCTCTCTTTATCACTTAGTAATATACACTTAACAATTATTTGTAACAAACTCAATAAAACCATCACCAACGAAAGTTTGCCATTTTCTTTATTCGCTGTCACAGTATCCTGGTTTTTTATTCTTCTTTTCCTTCCTCGTATTTTAAAACATTTTAGACGTTTTTTGAATCAGAGGAAATTGGCGACATGAGAGACGGAAGTCCACGGTGCTAGGGCGTGGACTAGACTTTCTCCCAGTCGTCCTCTTCGATTCCACCCTCGTCAAAGAACCGAAGGAACAGCTGCTATCAAAACAGTGATACAGATTCAAAAGATGGAAAAAGTCGTTGAAGAGTGTAAATCAGGTTGTTTATTTCAAACTCATAAATTACACACAAAATAAAGGGAGAAGCCATTGACAATGACAGAATGAGAGGCAGGATAAGAACGAAGGAGAGCGGTAAATGGGGGTTAGTGCGAAAGGAAAATGAAGGAGATACTAGTAAAATCAGCTACATGCAGAATAATTATTATATATTGTATAAAGTATGAGGGCATGATAAATTAGGAGTCATGAGCAAGTATAAAAGAGGTTTAAAGGAGACCGGTGAGCTGATACACACAAATACACTGACCTATCTATTAAATCAATACAATGATTTCCTTTAGAAATTCGTTTTTTTTTTCCCTTCTCCAAACGACTGGTCTGCTCTCGTCAAATTGGGACCAGAAGTTGATGGTGACACCATAGGGAGTTACCCTTCTTATCCTTTCCTCTTGTTTCTGATACATCTCTAGATGTGTTGGCGGACAGCTCACTATCTTCCTCGATGTACTCTGTGATGTCATCTGTAGCCCCCCCCCCTAGCGCGGGCGGAGGAGGTAGGGTTAAAAGGCCAGCAAAACAATGGAAAAAGAAGACAACGGTATATCAAACATTAATATTAACACTGGGGGTACATTTTGCAGAGCCGATGATGTTCCATGTTTTTTTTTTCAGCAACAACTATTAATCTATAACTAGATTTTTGGAAGAAGAAGAAAAAAGAAGAAGACCACCTTTTCTTGGCCGTAATAAGTGCGAGGACACCCGTCTTTTTCATCTCTTCTTGATATCTACATTTTAATGATTTCAATTTTACTATGATATTTGGAAAAATTTGTTATCATAAATCAGATATTTAACAAAAAATGTTTGAGGGGTAAGAATACTAGACGATACCATCAATTCTTCCAAGGGCAGTCGATTTTCCTGGTAAGCTCTGTTCTCAAATTATTGTAATGTTATGTAAGGTACTCTTATGAAACAGACTCGTAATGTTAAGGGTACCAAAAGCGTTAAATTGAGTATCATGTTTTGAAAATAACAACTCAAAGGCATCGATGAGTAGGAAAAGAGGCGGAAAGGGGAGGGTGGATGAAAATTATTATTCCTGGTGGCTGTTACTATGAAAACAATCAGCGTTTGCTTTTATTTTACATGCAAACCGTACTCCATGCTAACTATACTGAATTAATGTTTATCTGAACTTAGATATATCCTAAGGGGAAATATATAATGTTTAGCAATGATAATTATAACTACAATTAAGGGGAGAGACTGAAATGTTTTACACTATAAACAATTTCGCGGTTTGTCTTTATTATCGAACTTTATATCTGGTTATTGTTTTTTAGAAGATATTCGTCGGCTGTCCGCCAAAAGGCCTTTTTGATTGTCAATGTAATTAAGGGCCGCCTAGCAGACAGCCGACAGCTTGCCTTTAAAAATCCACTCCCTACTAAAACGGAAATATGGAAAGAAAGTCGGAGAAGGAAGTGTACCTTCTGTTCTGCAAACTCCAGCCTCGGCCTTTAATTTGTCATGTCGGAAAAGAAGGATTAGGGCGTGGCTCATCCGGGGTGTCCGTTCTTGTCTCTTCACCTCATCCTCGTGCATCCGGCTGAAGGAGGAAACAGGTGGATGTATATTCCCATAGCAACCACACTTCTTTATTTATTTGACTAGGAGATGGCCACTTCCCCCGTCCCTCTTGTCTCAACTTATTATTCTCTTATCTAATAGAACATGGATTGATTTTTGCGCCAGTTTGAGGTACGGATAATATCAGTAACTACCTGGAAAGAAACGGTGGTCAGGACTGTTGATTTCTCGCCAACTAAAATCAAGACAGCCCATGAGACCGAAGATCACAAGACCAACAGCACACGAGACTAACGGAATAGAAGACCCACAATTAAATACAAAATAAATGAAACATAAGGAAACATGTACAAATATCCCTCCCGTAGACTATCGGTCTTGTCAACCCTCTGAAAAGCGCAAGAAGGCCAGTGAAATTGACATTGTCAGTATTGCAGTCGGCCGTTCCTCAGCCTTCGGTCTCGCGAACAATCTGATAACCTTTCAGGCCCGCTGGACCGAATTAAGTGAAATATCAAGGGAACTACCAGTATATTAACTGAGATGTATACTAGCTCTTAATGAACTCGGTCACCATTTTTTCAAAAGTAATAAGTCGACACAGAGTATGCAATCCAGCTATACTTGATGATGAGTTAGCAAGAAAATGGATTTAGCGAAAGTTGACGGATAAAACGGCAAATTAAAATATAAAGTTCATCAAACGACGAAAAACAGTTCAGACAAAATCAACAAAGACTGTTTCCTCAAAATGAGATATAGAATCGACTTGTTTTCTGGCAGACGATACCCAGGACACGAGGCAAGGATTTCCCGCCAAAATCAGGTGCGGCCCCAGGGGTCAGAGTAACACGCAAAGCAAGATGTCATTACATGAACTAATCAATTCTCGTCGGCCACTGAGGTAATCGAATCATTAGAGGTTGTAGTTTCCACTCAAACATTTGTTATTTGTCCTCGACTTGAGTTATTACTTTCGTCCAATGCGTCTTATTCATGAAAAAACAAAACAGAAGTAATCCAGCAACCACCCACAGGTACTATTTTCCACGTCCATCCAATTCCTAAATACGGAAGTTAACTTAGAGGTTGTATCATTGTTTCAAACTTGAAGATTTGTCAACGAATATTGCGCCCTTACATGTCCTACTTAGTGCATGTATTCTATTAAAATCAGAATCTAACGAATGATTAGAGGTTTTATTATTCTGTCAAACATTAGTTAATTGTCTTCGACTTGAAATATTGCTTCTTTCCCATGCTTGTTATATATGAAAAAACATATGTGATCCAACAATCATAGGTTCTATTTTCCTCGATCATTATTTGTTATCCATTCTCGAATATTGCTTTCCTCTGGATATTTCTATTAAAATCAGAATGTATCGAATGACTAGAGGATTTCCTATTCTGTCAAAAAAAATTGTTATTTGTCCTCGACTTGAAAGATTGCTTCTTCTCCATGCTTGTTATTCATCGAAGGACTCAGATGTAATCCAACAACCATAGGTTCTATTTTCCACGCACAAATTTGGTATTGATTATTATTTCTCATGCATGTAAAACACAGAAGTGATTGGATGTTCAGAGATTGTATATTTATCTAAAAGATAAATGTCTCGAATGTTGCTTTCCTAATGACTGTTTATTCTTTTAGAACACAATAATAGTCAGTTTATAATGAATTTTGATAGCGTGGGACAGTGTGGATGCGACCTTGGAGAGAAGATACGTATGTTAAATCTGATGGTATTATTACTAAAAGAGAACAACAGTATTTCCTCCTTCTTGATAGTAATTCCTAGTGAATTCCTAGTGATTTGTGGATTTATTTAGAAACATGTTTTATAAAAGCTTTCCTATTTAGTACGTCCCAATATTTTCAAACACAATTTGATGTTTTTGTGATTTTTGTAATCTTGTATCTCTTTATCTTTGTATTTCATGGAAGGCGCAGAAAATGCAAATTTCTCTCATTATCAGTAAATTTCTGTTGTTATACAAATTATGTAATCATTATTAATCATTTAATATAAGTAAGCTTTGACAAATTCTCTCTTAAGTTATGTTTTAAACACCTGAATAAGTGATCACAATATATGAAGATAACTTTGTACTTTCAGTTATACGATCTGGTCTGATCATTATTTTGAGTATGGAAACAGATTAAAAGGCTGCTGAAATGTGGAGATACATTGTTAAGAGAAGTTCATCTAAATCTATTACGTTTCCTAATTTTAAACAGGAGGGGTACATCGACATAAAAATGTATAGTGTAAAGTACCTTTCATATCTAAAAATCCTTTTGTGAAATTCTCTTTGTTGTAATGTATTTGTTCGTTCACCTTTATCAGACATGTAAACCGTAAAAGTACCTTTTGTTCCCAGTTGATGCCTTTTGACATACCTTGTCTTTTGGTGATTTGGTGATAATGGACTACAAATCAAAGAACTACCAAACAAGACCAATTTCCCCCAGCTATCCTCGCGGGGGGTCCCTCATCTAGCTGAAGAGCTTACTGTTTCACCATTAAATGGATTCTGGGCAGGTGGTAGAGGAATCCGAGAAGAACTTGCTCAGGATGCTGAGAAAAAACTATAATGATAGCGCACCCTTTCATCCGGGGGAGGAACATCCAGGATACCGCGTACTCCGTCACTGCAATATTTGTAATGGCTTAGTTCATATGAGCGATACCATGCCAGGATGTTGCAGTGGGGATCGGAAGGCTGGCGTTGGAGAGACGGTGATATGGGGTTCGGTTGGCGGGAGATGAAATCGGAAAGGAAACAGTTGCCAGGCGATGCGGCGTTGGGCGCCAAAAAACGCGCCGAGGTGGGATTTTCTGGAGGGAAAAATTGAAGAGGTGCTCGCGAGGGAAGAAAAGAGGAATTTTGGTGCGTCAGGATGCAGGAAGGCTTATTGATCTAAAGAATCTTGATCTGTCCCGGGTAAAGTATCTTCGTGTTTGGTGCTGGGGAACCAAAGAGGCCCTTGTTTCAGGGGGGCTATTAGTACCTTTCACAATCAGTCAATAAGTAGATTATTGTGACTTTGTCAAAGCGTTGATTTCCTATCTTTTTGGAATAAATTTCATCATCTTCGTGTAAAGATGGAATTAAGTACCTCCTAATGGAGGAATCCAAGTCTTTAGATTGTTGAGCATCTGAAGGGATTAAAGTTCTGGCGGATCTTTACACTGCCTCGAGTATTGTCACTAAACATCATCCAAACAGATTGAGAAAATCGTCTTGGAGAATGATTACGGCACATTATGATAAATGGTATGGGATCAAAACATTGACAGTCATTTTGGACGTATTTAATGCAGATACCGTCATTTTTGTCAGCCAAGACTGGTTAAGCTCCTTTGTGATAATCCAATGATCTGCAAGTTGGATCATAACACGAATAGGATTGGTACATGTTGTCACCTGCCCAGATTAATGCCCACCTTTCGTTTGAGATTTGTTTCTCAATTTGACTGATTAAACACATTTTTTTATTGTTACCGTTTTACCATTCTCTATTATACAATCGGGGATTTTAAATGTCGTATAGCTTATAGTGTTATAGCTTTATGATAACTTATGTAATCTGAAATACATTGCTTGTAAAAAAAAATGCACCGAAAGTCAGAATCATTGGAGATTAAAATTTGGGCACTTATCCCTTTTCCCCTTGCCCCATAAGTGTCTTTTCCCACCTTGTTAATGTAAGCTTTAAAACAAATTTCAAGAAACGATGTAATGGTAGCCCCTGATTTGATTTCTTTTAACGATTTGACGATCAACCATTTCAACATTACAAAAATGCTTACAGGTGCATCAGTGAAAAAGGAAATGACTGCACAAAGTCTAATTAAGTGAAGTAATTTTTAAAAAAACTAAGTATCGAATGTCGCTCTGAATGTATTTTCGTTGTCTCTGTCGGATGAAATACTGAGGGGTTTCGACCAAATTACACGCTAAATGAACAATAAATCGTCCTTCACAAATGTGCTGTCTTTATGTAAACGAATCTGCTTAAATTCGACACCTTATCTATGGTGTCAATAACCTCGCATTTCACTCTCACTCTCAGGATTAAACATTATCAAAAATATTGTTTCAAAACTCCTCTCTGAATGGAAAAAATAAGAAACAATGTTTCCAAACTCCACCTTGGTGCCAGGTGGCTGATCCCGCTATTGTCTCCTGGGCTAGGGGAACTAGTGTCGGACCTGAAACCCCGGAATATAGTAGGCAGGCACTTTTACTTTCACTGACGTCTGATGTCAGAACAAATGTACAATGTTCCACTCAGGAAACGATTTGCCTGAACGTATGTTAAGATAATGGATTCGTGAAAGAGTATAGATGTTCTTCGAAGTGGATTGATCTGAAAATAATAGGAGGCATGTCCTTCGCAAGTTGAGGCTCTTTTAGGAGTTTCCTTATCACACATCGGAAAGATGGTCGAACTGATATGATTGTGTGGAGGTTTCCTTTTTTGTTATCGTGAATGTGGTCATGACATTATGTTATTAATGCACAAGCAGCAGTGTTAACAGATGTTCAAGCAGGTACAATAACCTTCTTCTTCTTCCCTCTCTTTTTCTCACCCTTCTCCTTCCTCTCCTTCTTCTTCTCCTCCTTCTATTTCTCCTTTTGTTTCTTCTCCTTCTATTTCTTTTCATTCCTCTTCCTTTTTCTTATTATTTCTTTTCATTTTGTTGCGCATTTGCGTTTGTAGGTGACTCTGAGTAATCTTCTTTGTTTTGTATGCTTAGTCTTGTCTATTTTACACTGTTTTCATGATCTGTTTCTATTTCTGTATTTCGTTTTTTGATCTGTATGTATATCATAATATATATAATTTCATTTTAGGTTTCATAATGTATTGGAGATTATTTAGTTTGAATTTGAATTTGAATTTATATTTATATTATAATTTTGATTAGAATTGTAATTTTAATTCTTCCCCCTTTTTTGTTCTTCTCTCTTTTTCATTCTCCTTTTTCTTCTTTTTCTCCTCCTCTTCTACTTCTTCTTTTTGTTGTTACCATACGATCCTATTCTAGATCTTTTATTAGGACAGCATTCTTTTCAAAACAATAATATATCTGAATGGGAACTTTCTCATTTACATTGAAAGTGATGTTTTGATGCAAAGGAAATCGTATGTGACAGGCCTAGGTATATTCCACACATTATGCTTTATATCTGCAAAACCATCAAAATGCATTCGCCTTTGAAAACATCTTTTACGCCTTTTTGAAAATTGTCTAAACATCAATTTACCAGTGTTTTACTTCTCATCTTGCAGAAAGTTTTGATATTGGATTTAATTTGATAGATTCTGAAATTATGATCGATATCGCAATTTGAATAAAAATATGAATTGAAAAGATGTGGTAACGACGACAATAGAGACAGAAGTGATTGATGTTAATTAGATATGAACAAAAGTTAATTGGATTGACTTTCTACATGAAAGTAATTACAACACGAGCAAGAAAAAGTATACCTACAAATATGAGAGAAGGAAAGCGTAAAGTGGTTGTCCAACATTATATCAAAATTCGACCTCCGGGAGATGGAGAGACCAATTTTCCCCAAGATATTGGGATGTAGGTCGGAGAAGGTCAATAACGGGAGAAAATTCACACAAACAGAGCAATTAAGCGTTGTTATTTCTTCTAATCTCTATTGGTAATTGTTATATATCTGCGATAGTCATCAGTTAGGGGGTTGTATACCGCTTTTCTTTGGTCAGCTTGACCGGCAGTGACCATTAGAGCGGGCAGGGTAGGGATGGCCGGGGGTCAACCCCTCGCACAGCCACCCCTCCTCTCCTAACCAGACAATTGACTTTGAAGACTTGGATCAGTATACTTTGGGTAGCAGTTTCCTTCATTATGATTGCCTGATTCAGTTTTATTATTATTCTTTAGGTCATATAGGGAAGGTCATATTCTTTGTTGTCGATTTTATTTCCTTTTCTCCATTTGTATTTGAGGTGGTTCCCACGATGGACCCATGTCGAAGTGTAATGGCATGTATTCCAGAGGCTGAATTGAGCCGGCAAAATAAGACTATTGCAGCATATGCTTTTAAATCTTTTTATTTTTAAGAAGACATAATCTTTCGAAGCTGTTTAGCCTTCGTGTGAAGACAAGGTGCGAAATACACATATTTATTGCCGAATGTTCTTGTAATGCCAATGTGGCAACATCAATAAATGTATCGAAAATAATATCGCTATTGATATTTGTTTGTCTCGCAATGTGGTCAATAAGGAATCTAAAAGATCACGACGTTTCGTGCGCCGCTGCAACACTTCGTCAGGTGATAAAAACTAATGTAAGCAACCGTATTTTATACTCTACGGGACACGCAGCGGTCTTGACCACATTGCGAGACAAACGAATATCACTAGCGACATTGTTTTCGATACTACATCCGCAATGAGTAATATTTTTATTTATTATTACCAATTCACATTTGAATTTTTTATATCTACATTTTAATACTTCTACACGTAGTAGATGTCTAATTTTTTAATGCAATTTTGGACTAGTCATGACAATATTAAAATTAAAAATCAAACTAGAATCACAATACTCTGTATAAAAGTTCTTCTAAATATGTGGAATAGATTCAAGACATCCATTGTCAATTTTGTGTGGGTTTTTTGGTCTCGCAATTAACGTCTTTATTAAACATGTCTGTTAATTCGATATGCTTGACATCGTACTACACAAATATATATTCTGTCTTTAGTATTACCTGATAATCTGCAGTATCACTTCACATGCTGAGGAGAAAGCGCGATTTGACCTACTTGGATGTCTTTTCTTCCTCTTCGGTAAATTTGTTAGCAAAATACTCTAGCTCTGGTTTTTGAATTGACCCCTTTGCCTAATATATTCTTGATACTGAAAAGGGGTCAAGATGTCATCTTTCTTCTCCGGCATCTGTTTGATTTGTTTTAGTTATTTCATTTCTTTTCATTTTTTAGCCAAATGGTAATAATTAACAAAGCAGGATATGAGTTGCAAGATATGTATGAGAAAGGAGAGCTGCAGGATGTACGAGAAAAGGAAATAATGCGAAAAGATAACAAAAGGGTGATTAATTATTTTTAATGCGAAGTTTCACCACAAATCGAAGAAAAAACATTATAAGGAAATATACTTGTAATCGGTTGAGTGAGAGGAAGCGGGGACGAGAGAGAGAGAGAGAGGGGGGTGGAGGGTGAGGCGGGGTCAGAAGAGGAGTGGGAACATGTTATTACGAATCAGGTGCATTATCAATCTTACTACCAATGGCAACAATCACAATTAAATGATGTAGATTTTAATTTTACAGAAATTAGAAAAGATAAAATCAAAAGGGGATATTGTTACGTTGGGTAAAAAATGTTATATATATACTCTGAAGTCAGAACAGTACCCTATTGATGCACTTATTAGAAAAGGGGTCTTGAGCTTTTTTTCTCTAAATGCGAGGGAAAATGTTTGTTGTTATCATGCTTTAAATGGCGCGAACACCGCCATCCTTAGAAAGCGATGAGCAAAATGATAAATGATAACCTTCGGTCGACCTCTTCTTCTTCAGGTGGAAAAGCGATTAGTTTTTGAATTCCTGAACGAGCTAATTTACCTCCAAATGATGATTGTAACTTTCCCCATGTGTTTCTATCTTCAAAATGCTTAAGTGGCCATTACAGCAAATAAAACGAAGGAGGTCATTTGTTTCCGTGCAGGAATAAGTGGCTGTGTTTTTATACCATTTCGATGATTGTCAACGGCGTATAAGAAACTGGAGGGAAAAGAGGTTGAAGGAAAAAAATCTCTAAACGAGAGAAGTATGAGCTTGAAGTAGGTGGTAGAAGAAGTGCAGTGGTTTCTTGCAATGCTTCTAAATTGTATATTGATGATGAATTGGTAGGAATAATCAGTCTTCATGATGACTTGCAAAAGTATAATCAGTCCATAATATTTTCTCAAACGGAGATATGCCTGATGTTGCTCTAAAACATCCGGAGAAGGCGGTAATTGGAAGGCTTAGAAAACCAATTGGGTATTTTTTAGTTTCTTTATAACCAGACCCTCCCAAGTATGATACTAGGTGTTACCTCTTTTTTTTCCCCCTTCTCGCTCTCCCTCTCTCTCGTTCTATGAGTTTCTACTTTTTCTTTCTTTTCATATCCCCCCGCTCTCTATATCTCTAATTCTGTCTCTCTCTCTTCTCCTCGAGTCGATTTTGTTCCAAGCATCATTTTCTTGCTAATTATCTTCTCTCCAAACCTAGCTCTCTGCCCCTACCTCTGTCCCTTCTCCCTAACTTATCCTTAATTAATCAACTTCATAATTGATTTGTCCTCGCTTATCTCACTCCTTCACCTTCACTCTCTCTCTCTCTCTCTCTCTTTCTCTCTTTGTCACTCACACACCCACACACGCAACCATTCTCCATATTATTAAATGTTAATCTAAATCAGCTATTGCAAATTGAGACTCCACCATCACGGTGTTAGAAGGCAATGGGTGAAAAGCTCGGTTTCCTCTTTCCCCAAACTCATTTGGAGGGTCTTGAACCCCAGTACTTTCTTGGGGTTAAAACCTGCTCGCGGGAAACAATAACACTGCAGCCATGTCGCGTGTTTGGATGTGTAATGGACTGAAAAGGGGAACAAAGCAACGAGAGGCAAGGGAGCCCCAACAAATCGACGTCTCCTTGCTTAAGACAACCGGCTCACGGTCACCCAAGACACCCCGAAGTATCAGGAACGAAGGCCGTTTCATCCAATGTAACGTTAGGGGTGATGCACCTGTGACATTGGCTACCAGTCGACGCAAATTTGCCCCCTTCCTCCTTTTTCGAAATGAAAATACTCATCATTTTTAAACGAAGAGGGAGGGTGTTATTGTTCATAATATTGCAGAATGGATGATTAGCATATCGGCACAATTGGAGTACTTCAGGATTACGTAGCAACCCTAAACGGTCGGCCATTTTCCCACCCACTTCCTCGGGACGGTCTCCAATGATGGCGACCGTTTGGACACGTGGTGCAACGGTCATTCCGATCGTAACACTTACATCACCCGGCGTGTGCCTAATGAATAGAAAATCAATGCTGCTTAGCGGCCCAAATAAACACCAGTCAAACGATCCCACCCCGCATCATATAACCACCCTAATATTCATTCAAGGCGTTTAGCACCCTCATTCATAAGCAGGCGCCCGGGCATTATGACGTCATCAACATCCTACCCAACAACCCCCATTCAGGGCTCCCTTTGATAATAAAATCATGCTTAAACGTTTGAT
Organism: Hemicentrotus pulcherrimus; assembly: GCA_003118195.1. Classification (NCBI taxonomy): domain Eukaryota; kingdom Metazoa; phylum Echinodermata; class Echinoidea; order Camarodonta; family Strongylocentrotidae; genus Hemicentrotus; species Hemicentrotus pulcherrimus. The sequence continues at coordinate 34,550 of BEXV01000566.1, read as the reverse complement.
TTTGCAAGCGCCCATAAAATGGTATTGCAGGTCATTCACCCCTTGTCCAAGAGGTAAAGTGTTTTCCCTCCTGCTTTAAATATGCACACTTTGTCATAGGCAAAACAGATCTATTAAATACAGAGATCAAAATAAAACACCACTGGATTGTGTGTTTAAGTTTTATTAAGGCATCGTAATTGTCTTCTTTTGTTTTGTTCATCTTTTCACGATGAATTGATGCATTGGTACTATAATTTTCAAAGATGTTATCGTTTCATTGCTTTGTATACTTCGCCTCTTGTCTGTCCTTCGAGTTTTTTTCCCCTAAATAGTGGACATAGAGTGGAATAGCCTTTTGATCATTAGATGTTGCAAAAAATTAAAATATCCATCAATAACATTTATTTTCCTCGGACAAAAACATCTACGAAGTAAGAAGTCTCTATTAGGCCGATAAAGAATAGAAAGAAGACAGGGTGTTCATTTTTAGCACGCAAGGTTTGTAACATCAGGACATGATCTGGAGTTGTATGACTATTTTATATCAACGCCTGTGTATCGGGATTCCATCAGAAAGTTAACATACAGTTCTTTTGAACCCTAGATTAATGACCTAAGTTTACAGTAATAGAGATCGATAACCTCTCGATCAGTGACCTTCTGAGGGCATGCCTACTATTAGTTTGCCCCTTGTTATTCTCAGGGGCGCAGCTTTAACAATTTGTTATAGGGCAGGAATGCACTTTAGAGGGGGTAACTTATTTTTAGGTTGCTAACCCTAACCCTTCAACGTTGGCTGATGTTCAACCTTAATAGAAGAGTGATGTTAAAGATAGCAAACTAATTCAGACACCTATTCTGTGTGATTGTCACACTTGGAGATAGTTTTCAGTATAAAAAACCTAAATCTCAACAACCCCCATCCCCTTCCACCCTCCTTATGATTCAGAATTCGCCCAGTATATGGTTCGATATAGGTAATGAAAATTTGCTTCAAACAAATATGTAAATGGTATTATATTCTTTGAGTTGCAGAAAAGGATGAGAAGTGATTCTCTATGGTACTGGCAGATTTTCCTTAATTGATATAATTATTAGGTTTCTTATAGTAAAATTGGTCAGACCAACGATTCTTGTACATGTATTTCATCGTCGGTCTATATCACAACATTAACTTCTCGATATGAATTATAGTATAAAAAAAATGATGATATTGGTCAATCACACCCAAGACGCAATCGACATTATTTTGACATGCATCTATTTTACCCCCTTGATCTTCACAGGGGTGGATCGTCTGGACAGCAGACAAGCGCCATTTTAATATCTTCATAAGATGACAATTTATCGCCTTCTCCAGAATCAATAAAATCCTCTTGAGCCTGAGAGACCCCGACTCTCTCCTACCATCAAGCCTCCACTTTGCTAAGAATCCTCTAGGACTTCAGTCATAACTTAATTGTATCACTTCTTCATTGTTGCGAGCAAGGTCATTGCCTTCCCTCTCCCACCAATATACACACACACACACACACACACACACACACGGAAACTTTGATTCACACTTTACGTCATGCGTCAACAGCACGTCGTATTCTTCGTGTGGGACTGGAAGAGTGCGTTGTACGCACGGTCATTGACATTTGCTCGATTCTTTTCCTCTCCCCTTTTCTTTCAATTCTTCTGTGATATTTTCCGTCTGGGACGGGTTTCACCTCCCCTGACCTCTATGCTGAATGCCTACAAAGGCCTGTCCCACGTTTTGTATGTCCAACCCCGCGCACCTTTCAGGAGAGATACACAAAACCAAGAAACTCAAAACACAAAATGCGTGGTTAGCGTGTTTCTTTTTCTACCTCTCCCTCTTCTTTTTTTTTTGTCACTCCATGAAGGCGCATTATTCCGCGCGGAGTCAAAACTTGGCTTGAATGGAATGGGAGGGCGACGATGTGGGGTGAAAAGCTAAGTTCCTCGCCCAGGGGGAGGGACCAAGAGGGTTACTTTCATACCACCAACGGTTCAGGTTTCTGCTTTCTTTTTCCTTTTCCTTCCCTCCCCCGATCCTAACCAAAAAAAAAAAATCCCCAACCTCTCTCTCTCTCCACAACGCCTATCATTCTGTCTCTGCATTCAATAGTCTTTTGTCTATCCTTCTCTTTCTGTCTTTATTGTGGCATACTCTTTTTCTTGTGGTGATTGTGTATTGGGTAAGTATTTTATGACCACCCTAAATTGGGTTTTAAAGTTAAGAATAAGTCATAAAGCATCGATGATAATGATTCATCCCCTATGGGCCCTACATTCAAATGAACACTCTTCGCACCCGTTTTCCAGCACGGCAACTTTTGATTTATGTTTCTTTCTTTTTTAAATGAGAAATTGAAAATATTTCTGTCTCTAAACTATTCCTGATCTTAAATTATTCACGATTACCACGACAGGCCTTTATTCATACTGCATCTCTTTTCACATTCTGCAAACCATAGCAATACTTATTTACCCAGATGACCGACTTAAAGTGAAGAAAAAATTAACAGAATCCCATTGAATTGTTGTTCTTCCTATCTAATTATTTTGATAACTATAATCAACTTTTAATACTTGCAATGAAGGTAATAAAGGAAAATTTGAGAAATCGTTCTGTTAAATGTTGTTAAGTACGAAAGATATATTATGTAGATTATGGATTTACAAATCGATAGAGGTATACGGATCGACAATAGAGGAGGGAGAAACCAAAGCAGGAAAAAAAAAGTACAGGATAAAAAAAAGGTGGAAGAAAATTTGTATTTACATAACACAGAGAAGGAAATACACAAAGAGAGAGAGAGAGGGAGCCAGACAGAGAGATAATCAGTCTTACTCTACGTTTATAAGGCAAATTCGTGCTAAAGTCATCTTAAGTATTTTCAAATCTGTGTGAAGAAGAAAATGATCTAAAAGGACTTAATAAAAAGAGAAAAAAAAACAAAGTGTAATTCGCGAATGGCGAGACAAAAATTAAAGCAAATTGCAAATAAGGGAAGATGATTTTTTTTTTTTAAGAGTTGAAGAAAGAAAACTTTGATAATATGAAAGAGGTAGGGGGAAAAAGAGCGGTTGAGAAAAAGACACGAGAGAGGTCGAAGTGCTGTACCCGGGCGGTTAGTGCACTTCGCAAAATAGCGATCTTGAACTCCAATTTTTTTTTCTTTCATGAAAGAAAAGAAAGAAAACACAAAAATGCAGGCGGTGGGAACAATACATGATGAATATGTTGGCAGGGATTTACAAACATGTTTTTCAGTCAACCCATGATGTATTGATCACTCGCTTGTGTTCTCTTTTTCTTTGATGCTCTCGAAAACTAAGCGATTAGTCATCGACATTCCATTCAGAAATTGAAAATAGAGCAAACAAAAAATTAAAAAATCCTTTTCCCCCACTTGCATGCAGTATACAATACGTCTACACTGTTTATCCTTCAGCAGCTTTGAATCAAAGGGGGAAGCATTATGCTCATTTTTCCTAATTAGAGCCCTAAACTCGACCCCTAAAAATGGGGATGTATAAAGATCCATATTTCTCACTTTCTTTGTGCTTTCAAGTGCAATTATTCTTTTACCATTTTTAAGTTCTGTAAAAGTAATTAGAAAAGACTGGTAGTATAAGAAAAGCGATGGAGGGAAGAGGGAAGAAAAGGGATGCAAACTGAAGAGGAAGAGAGAGAAAGAGAGACAAACAGGGAGAGGGAGATAGAAAGAGTGAGAAGAAGAAGACGAACAATTATTTTGTCATGATTATTATCATGTATATCTAGGTGAAACTGAATTGGAATTAGTTGAAAACGGGTTAATCTTTTACAAGAGTTAAAGTAGTTTCCTTCGAAGAAAATCTAAATGGAATGGCTATAGCTCACAAAATTAAAGAAAAAGGTCTGGGAGAGCAATATTAGACATTTGCATTAGTAGATAGAAGTACTGAATGTGTAGGAAATACCTCATTTAAAAACATACACATGACTGTATACATCTACTGTAGATCTTCTTGAAATACGCCAGTGCCCTATATAGCATACAAGGTGATCTAACGGGGGCTAAATGGATCAACAAGTGGCAAGAGAGAGGGAGAGAGAGAGAGAGAGAGTAAGAGATGGGGGGGGGGAGCAAATACGAATCTGGATTTTCAAATACTTTCACGAAAAACCAACACCACTCTTTTTCTCCTCTGAAAGAATACCTTGATATTTGAGAAGGTGGTTGGGTGCTGGGCGTACTATGGTTTCTTGTGTTTGTAGACGTCAGTGGTTGGGGGTCCCCTTTCAAAACTTTTCACCAAATCGGCTTGTTGCGCTTAATCGGACACGAGCCCTTGTTTTCTATTTGTTTATTTTCTTTTCTACTGACCCGGGAAATGGTCATTGTTAAAAGGTCCCACCCATAGGCGTAATTTTTCTCAACTTTTATTCAAGCGCACTTAAATAGCAGCCCTTTCAGCGGTCGTTTTTCCCTCTCCCTCTGTCTCTCTGTCTCTCTCTCTCTCTCTCTCATTCTGTCTCTCTATTCTTAGGACGATGCTTAGAGCCTTTTGGGAGGCAGCTTTTGTAAGAGTGCAGCCCCCCCCCCTCACGTCTCAACAAACTTTATAAAAGGCGAGCTGTCGGCTGCCACTTTTGTGCGTATTTTAAAGGGTCACTGTGGCGTCCATTGCACGTCAGAAAATGTCTCATTTATCGTTTATCATCGCACCAAACCTCTTTGATTGCGAGAAGATTTTTTTTTTATGGACCTCGTCTGGACCGGACCTGCGTCTATGGTGCGGTTGTCCTTATGTTAAAAGATAATGTCCCCCTTTTCAATGATGTGCAGCTGATTTAGGCCGGTGTCCAGTATTAAACTGAAAGATAAAGTACTCAAGTGGTCATGATTTTGGAAAAAGATATTTATTAATGAATAAAGGAAATGAATGTTTTTTTAATGCCAACAAGACTAAGGAAATTACGTTAGAGCCAGTATTACGACTTTCATCTGGATAACGAGGATTATATCAACTTGTCGTGTAAAGGAGGGCAATTCAAGATAAATTGAAGAACATATTTGAATCAACGATTTGATTATGTATTTATTTGTTGTTATGCTTGTAAGGATCTATATTCATATACTCCTAATGCATTCCGTAGTTTCAGATAAGTTGATGAATGATATTTCGATTATAGATTTTATAGGTTAGATTGTAAAACTTTTTTTTTATCAGGGAGATTACGTTATAACTGAAAGTAAAATTGATAGTGTTGCAGTAAAGTCTTTTAATGATATAGAAGAATTACGTCAGCCCATGTTGTAAACTCCATTTTGTTTCTACTATTTCGCAAAATGTCTATTTAAGTGCGATCTGCGCCTGAATTCGACCACCATGTTCTGTTTAAAAATAAAGATCTTGGTCGCCATTCTGTGTATAAGGAAATGTACAGTTGGAGCGACCTGACAATCCTCTAACGACAGATCGACGGATAGCGACCCCTATCCCCTCCACCCTCCCCACCCCCACACACATACACACACAATTCAAGGACTAAATTGTGTAGGAAACATATGATATTTTCATGCAATATTTTCCACTTATGTTAATGAGCCAGATCATTAAAAACAAGAACATTCTTGATTTGAAATCTTACAAAAGGTAGATCCAGAATTGAAAACATGAATTTTCCCCTGACACAATCTGCCTATCAAAATAAAGCCAAACTTCCAGATTCCTTTAAAATATGCTTTTCGACACAGACATTATGGAGCTCAAAGTATATTTTTATTTTAAGGTTCAAAATACATCAAACAATATTATCATCAGTTTCTCTAGGCCTGCAACTGACATTTGCCTACTGAGTTCGCAGCAAGAAATTAGAAATCAATACTGTGAACAGATCTGAAAACTAAAATTCCGATTATAAATTACTGATATACAAATCGTTTATTTATATTATATTTATACTTTATAGAAGGCTTTATATACCAGTGATGATATAAGATAAAATCATTACTGTCTGAAAAGCATCCTTAAAAGAGTAATTGTTCATTTAAACGCAGTTGAATGCAGACAATCAAAGATCAGTTGCCTTTGAAGCATGCTTGCTTGCCAAAAATAAGCAGAATCAAATTCGTGCGTCGAATCTTTTAGATACCTTCTTTTATATATTTCAGTTGAGTTCTTTATGATGTATGATTTCTATATAACCATATTTTGTAGGTAAGTGTTGTAAACCCACAAACTCAGTTCTCACGCAAAACCGATCTTTATCACCTCTTCCCTCAAATAGGTCGTTAGTTTGTCATTGTGATAATGATCATTGAAACATTTTATGGCAAAATTTGGATTGTTTGTATGTTTACTTGTCTGTTTGTTTTGTTTATTTGTTTTTCTTAATATTAATCTTTCAATGGAGCATTCAGTGTAGGGTTGGCGCCTGCATAAAACACTGCCACCCCCGTTTTAAGGCTCAAAAGATTAGTGTACATTTTGAATCTCTCAAGTCGTCCTAAATATTAATGCAAGTTCAGAAGGGAGATGTGAGAATTTTTTTATCCAGATTCTCCTAAGCTAGCTCGGGAAGGGAGGCCTGCCAAAACATGCCGAGCCAAATTCTCAGATGTGATAAATGCTACCCAAAATAAAATGAAAATATGGAAATTTTGTGCATAAAACTTACCTGAATTCAATGAAATTATTCAATGTATTAATTTCATAAGATACAAAAATATAATTATAATAACAACTGTTTCTTGGAAATCGCATTAGTGCTTTAAAGGATAATGGCTTACAAAAACACCCATATAGCTCCGTTTAGTCTGATTTGACAACGCCCCCTATCGTCACAGTCAGCAGCCTAACATGTTAGCCTATGGAATTTTACAAAAGAAATCGTTAAAAATTCATTTTTTGTTTAAACGAAAAGCACATCCACCCGACGTACGTTGTCACTAGCTCTTTCATTGGAACCCTCATGTCCCATTGACTTTTGAAAGTTCACCCACCGTAATTTGATCAAAATAGTTTGCAAGCTCGCCATTGCCTATATAACACATGTGAAACAAGTCGAACTCTGGACTCAGTTTGCCAGGCGATTGTAAGATTATAGGTCAAGCACACGGATAAGAAGCATGAATTATCAACGATCATTTCTGCTTGGTTCATTGTGTCCATTTCTTCGAACGCCCCACCGTAATTTTTCTATTAAGTAAAAGCAAACATTTTGCCGAGGTAAGCAAAAACATGAATATTCATGATCACCATGGACTATTCGATTATTTCCAGAGGGGTGCAATTTTGCACCACATTAAACTCCCCTACTTTAAGTCAAGTATTTCATTGTGTTATGTAGTTTGGTAGGTTTATTTTAATAACTGTTTAATTATCAGATATCAATGATAGTTTAAAGATATGGAAAATGTTCTTGTATTTTATATTTAGCAAAGCAATCTCACATATAAATTCACTACCAAGTGTCGTCTAATCCGCCGATTGTCGTCTGCTATATACGTCCAGCGAGCGAAAATGAGACAACCGGAGTAATATGACTGTGTTTCTTCTCCCCTGAATTCCCTTTTTATCTTGATCTCATGTTAAGTCCCCTATCTCCTTTACCCTCTTCACCCCCATGACCCCTCTTTCTCTTTTTCTCTCCCCCTCTCCCTTTCTCTCTCTCCATGTGTTTTTGTCTTGTGATCGCTCTAATATGTTTTTTATCTGTTTGTCTCATTTTCTGTATATCTTTACAGTTCGCTCTTACGAGGGTAAAATTCTTAACTTTGATGTTGTTGTAATTAAAAATGAAGCTGAAATTATTCGTGAAAGGTCTTACCACCATATTCCATAAAATTCTCTTATTCAAATTTATATCCGTATTTGTGTAAACGATTTTTTAAATTGATAGTCATTCGAAAACCATTGGTAGGAAAATTTAGGCTAATAGAATCAATCAAGTGCGAATCAATTGAACAAACAAACAAAATCAGCTTTATTAATAGGACAATGTATATTCGTCCTCATAAAGCAAGTCCTACAACCAGTTCAACTGATAATTGCAGATAAGCCATTTATCTAAATTATATTTTAGATAAAGGGAAGCCTTTCAAAGCCCTTTCAAGCTTAGTAATAGCGAAAAAAGAAGGTGGGCTCAAATGTAATATTTCATCTTCTTCTTTTTTTTTTTGGCGAGACACCCACGAAGATACACAAAAAGGGATAGGTTGTTTACCTGTTGGACAGTTTTCATGTATTCAATATTGTCTGCGTGAAATGTATAGCCCCATTTAGGCTATTGTCCAGCAAGAGATTACACGTGTGGGACTATTATAGCAGGCGATTGAACCATTCGACCTTGTGCCATTCAAACGCCAATTGGCGGTGCTTAACTGGTACGAAAGGGAGCCCAATTTGCTGTTACAACTCCACAAAACTGACGAAATCCGACTTAAATTGGAATATTTAAGTACCTTTTTCCCAAATGATATCCAAATATCCAGCCTTATGCTGATTAATGGTCTATTATCATTTCGTCAAACTCATTAACGTCCCATTTTCCACGTCCGATAGAAATTCTTTTTTCCCGCCATAGGTGTCGAGGGATTTCAAATAAGGAGTGATTTTAGGGAGATAAAATGAGGCAGGTCCATTCTAGAACTTCTTTTAATGACAGTGTTTACCCCCAGCTTTACGAGGGGGTGTTTTGGGTTCTTGTTTAAAATTGTTTTATTCATCAAAATTGGGGATGGGTGAGGGAAAGGATATAATTACATCTTTAACTCCCCCACTTTGGTCGTCGTGAGATTTCGTTTGAAGTGTGCGCACATGCAAACAGTCGGCTTTAAGACTCGGGTTGTGCGGTTATACCAAGGAAACTGTTGCAACGTTATTATTTAAGAAAAACGCTATATAGATGTTATGTGGTTTCCCGTCTGTAATCATGTTTTTGAATAAATTTTGTTGTCCTAAGATCTGAGGAGTTCTAATGAGAATGAAACTAAGAAATGAGTTGAAATTATATACAAACCCCAGAGGACGATGAAAAAGGTTTATACTTAAGAAAGATAACCGTTTTCGCACCCTCTTAGGAATAATTGGATAAAAACTCTAAATGTATAAGTGCCCTCTTATTAGGCGGACAAAAGACGGGCTTTTGCTTTCTTTTTTTTTTCTTTCTACTATTATTTAATCGATTTAAACTAATAGATAATTTACCCTATTCGGTGTTAAAAAAAAAAAGATGATCAAAATATCATTTAAAAAAACATCATTCATTCTACTGGGCAATAATTGATCCAGTTTAAGTAACTTTATCCACTTTAAAGATAAACTCCAGTTCTGGTAAAAAAAAAAAGACAATTAATTCTCACAGAATCAAACGAAACTTACACTGAATGTTCAAGATTACAAATAAATGACATGTGCCAAACAATTTTGGAAAAAGATGTATACTGGCTGAGTAATGAGCATAGAAAGACAAGGAAATCAAGGTAGTACCAATCCCGACACCATGTGTGTTGTCCCATATATAGCTTTCTGTGTATAATGCTTGTTACTTTACCAAGACTCCGTCAAATTTATTTTGATTTTGATGACTCCAGAACCTTGCACTGCACACCGATACTTACATGCTAAATGATCAACTGTTTCTGATCCTTTCCACACCTTTTATTTCACAATGCAATCGTATTACCAGTACTAAAGTTTATCTTTAAGTAAAAGTAAAAGTAAAGGCGAGATATACCCATCCATCCGTATAGAGGCAAAGGAAGAAAGTATAAAGACACCTCAATTATTGCCCCTCGCCCTGTTTTGGAAACGTTCCGCCCAATCTTTTGATGAAATTCTGGCTCCCCAACTCTCCCATTGGAATCTGCTACCTTGTTCACAATATTGCTCCTCTTTCGGCTTATTTTGTTGACCTTGGATAGGCCTACTCATGATACGCTTTTAAGATGACTTGAATAATCATTATCATAGGATCAGTCGTTTATGAGCGATATTTGACTTGAAGCTCTTATAATTACTGTAACACAAAATTTCATTGAGCACACTGCGGACATTCAGGCCAATAAGTTTGTGACGAAATTAATACGTCAATGATTTTCCGTGCTTGAGAAATCTCATATTCCAACCTACAAAGAGAAGTGATAATTATAATCATTTGGTTAAGGAAGGTGATTCTATAAATCTATGCAGCATATGTTCTCCCTCATATAGCTGAGGATAGCAAAGCCATTTTAGGGAATTAATAGGTCTGTCATTCTTCTATCATTAATGATTCGTAAAGTTAGCCATACATGATGTGCTTGAAAATGAAATGGGTATTCGTTTAATTTTCATGCATTTGTGAGAATAAAATGGCTGTATCGATGTTGGTCTAGTCATTCAGTCACTCTTTTGATGTTTGTCGGAAGCGCTTTTATTTATTGAGTTTTAACCAAGAACAGACGTGCTAGTGCCTGACGTAGGCCATGAGGTGTGAGAATTTGACGAGTTTATTCATAAATAACGAGACGCGAGGAAACGGAGAATAATTGTCCTGAATAATCCAAAATCACAGCATTTTCCCGTGGGACTATTTTGTGGAGACATGTTAACTCCGCCAGGGACCCAAAGCGGTCCTTAGTTTTCACACCCCGCCCCTCACGGGACTCCACGGAGCTACCAATGCGTGTCCAATCGCATGCTGGATGCGGTGCGCGAGTCGACCGGGTTTTGGAAATGCTGGCAAACCGATAGCTAGCGAGGCGGTTCCATGGGGGCTGTGCTAGCCGGCGGGTCCGATACGCCATCAAGTGCCCCTGAGTTGGGATTGGGCGAGACCGAAGGAGGCTTCGGGTCACATCAGTTCACGAAGCTTTATGCTCAGCTGTCTCTTAAAGATACAATCACCTTTTTCTCTTCTTACATCCATGTTACTTAGCTCATAATTCACATTTTCTTCTATTGCACTTTCGATTTCGTATTATTAATTTCGTTACAAATTTCGAATTGTCTAATCTTCAATAACACCGAATGGATTACCATCCCCAGGCAATGGGCTTATTCCTACGATCTACAAATTTACCGAAACGTTGCCTTACAAATTTGAGGATTGGAAATGTCAAATCATTCTCAGACCTGACCTAAACCAAATAGACAATGACTCCGGTATGAACTCTAATCTAAAATAACATTCAATTTTTCCTATTTGATACCATTAATCAGCCACAAATCGAGCAATGTTATAATCAATCCATCAATCAAATAATTATTTACCGACAATGCAAACAAACAACAAAATGGCATCATGGTAATCATCATTATAGTGATCAGATATTTAATCTTTCATTTATTTTTCTCCATGCATTTGTCCAAGTTTTATATTCGAAATTGCTCGTTTCCTCATTTTTCACATTTATCTTTCCGTTCTATGGAATCAATCCTCGTAATTAGCGCTGAATACAGACAGACACTGTTTCTTTCGCTATACATCCCCTTTGGCAAACTATTAACACGATTGCCGGCAGTCATAGCGGCGCGCGAGGCGTGGGTCCTTTTCTATCATTCCTCTTAAAAATATGGCTCCGTTACATGCTGAATAGAATTTAATTAGAGTTAGATTAAAACCACAGGTTGACCACTGCCCCTTATTTGTGACCACCACGGTCCCTCTCTTGGTCATCACCTTCTCCCAAAATTAATAGCCCAGAGACAAAATATTGTCCTTAATTAACGATTTATTCGATTTAAAAACAATTCATTGTGCATGTAATGTGACATCGGTTCCAAATGCAAATAGATTTCTTATTAATTGTGCGGTTTTCCTCGGTTTTTACGGTGTTGGTGTTATTAGCTATGATATTAAAAGTGGCTGTCCTTTAGCTTAATTTTTGCGAATCGTCACAGAATTCTTTCATTTATCATTTTGATATATTCAGTTTTTACGTAAATTATGTTTTGCATGAACTTTTTAGTCTTGAAGGTCCGAAATTAATATCAACTCAAATTATTTTTCTTAAGGACTCAACCCCTTTTCATATGGACAAACACGATTTAAAAGAAAGAATTCATATAAGAAATTTATTTATGTAACGTTTTACTTAATGAATATTTATTATTCTTTGCATTCATGATGATTTTTGTTTGCATTCAGGTCCGAAAGAGCCAATCAAAATTGCCTTTGTTTTGTTTCGAATTTGATGAGAGTAACAAGTATCAGGAAGAAGAAAAAAAAAATCCTTTTTTTGTTTTCCCCAGGCTAGATGACAACAGACAAAGATGCTAAAAAGATTTACTATTTCATCTTGCTTGGTTAATTCGAAGTTATCATGGGATTTATATGTTTTTTAAATTATAACCTTTTGTTATTGTTTATTTAGCAATAACAGTGGGGGCCTGCTATACAGAGGTATAGCTTTTTTCCCCATTATCGTTTTTTCAGCAAGCATCAGCCTTAATAGTTTTAAAATTTATTTGATGAAAATCTAAGACTTCAGAAGTGAGTGTATGATACCATTAAAATGCATGCAAAATTTCTCTTTACTTTATTAACCAAGCACTAAACATTAAACGTTACAATACTCTTTACCTATTTAAAACAAGATAGATTTGCCCTTTTAGATCAGGATTTACGATCTTATTCGACATAGGCAACTATAATGAACAATGAGGAATATACATCGTAGAAAGGATTAAAAAATTACAACATAATTGGAAGGGAAAAAAAGAAAAAAAAAACATAAATGAAAATATTGGGAAGTATTTTCGAACAGAGAGAAAGGGGAAGGTCGTTTTAGGAAAGCGCTCCTCACCTGTAAAAAGAACAAAAATTATAGGCCTACATAGGTGAACATGAATTAAATGACAGGCATTTGTACAGACGAAAAAACAGAGAAAGTAAGATTAACTGGATGAGGAAGATGAAATGAGGAAGAAAGAAAGGACAAAAGAAAGAATGAATGCATGAATAAAAGAAAAAAAGTAAAGAAAAAAGAAAGAACGAAAGAAAAAATGAATGCATAAAAAATATTTTTTAAAAGAAAGAAAAGAAAGAATGAAGGAAGAAAGAACACATTAAGATGAAAAAAGAAATGAAGAAAGAAATGAAGAAAAGAACGAAAGAACGAAAGAAAGAATGTTGAAAGCGGTTATAGGAGAGCGCTCGTCACCCTTACACCTTTGGGATTGCGAAAAAGTCAGCGTATCTTGGCTACGGTTCCGGACGGTGTACGCCGCCTAATGCAATATTAATATATTCATGATGCCAGAGCCTTCCCCATTCCTCCTGTGGGCTATATGTTAACCGCGTAAGGCGTATCCTTCTCTTCTTTCTTGATCAAAAATAGAGTACGACCCCTCAACTGCCTGCCGATTTTTCCTTCTTCCAAAGCTGAATAATTGTTCGCTCTGAGATTCATTTCGTCACCCTCGTTTTCTCCCTCCTCTGTGGATAATATGTTGTTTGTACCATCGCGCTTTCTCTTTTAACCTCATTTTTTCTTATCTCTCTACCTCGTTTTCCCTTCGCCCTTTTTTTTTCTTTCGTTCTTTCTCTCAGGCTTCTCTCCCTTCAACTCTCTCTTATTTCACTCTGTGTAATCTCTTTTCAGTGCATCTATATCTAACAGTATGAAACAGAAACCCATCTAAAACTGTTTTTTTAAGAATCATATAAACACACAATTTCTCCCCGAATGGTAGACGAGCCAGTGATAAAAAAGTGATAATGAAATATATATATATATATATATATATATATTTGTGTAATTCAGCGTATTCTAATCTCGGAGCAAAATTTTCGATTTACAACTAATAAAAAAAGGAGTTATTCAGGTGACGACAATGAAATGTTACAGGGATGATACTCTTTTCTCACTTAAAAATATAAACATGGACCGCTTTTGTCTACTTTTGTCATACTCACAATATATATCGACCTTAAATAAATAGGGCGAAACGGGTCGACTCTTTTTTCAAGCCAGGACCCCGTCGTACAAGGACTTGTGATTGATGAAATTCAATCGCAAGTTTACAGTCCCATATCACTTATGTACATAGTTACGATTTATATCGAACGATTATTATCAGCTCCTTAGAAGACGGGAGCCAGATCTCTCGATTTTATCTTTCATTATACGGTTTTGCCCGCAATTTATAAGCTAGGACGTGTCATCTTAATTAAGACACCGATACTCAGTCTTAGACCACGAATGGATATCTACGTTTAATGAATCATGGACCCGATATGTCTTTTTATTGGTTCATTATCAAGGCGTGCTCGACACGATTCAAGCCAGTGCCTCCTTCATCATCCCATCCCGTTAAGATCCACCTTGAACCCTAATTTCGTCTCATCTTTAATAAACATCGTCTTGCCCTCCTCGAGCGTCTTTTCATCTTCCTCACATTTAACGTTCTACTTGAGCGATCTGATACTTAATATCACACACCTTGTCAAAGACTATTACAAGCTTGCTTAGTCTTTGGTGCCTGTTAATTTCGAACCGTTGGCTGTTCTATTTTTCGAAATCTTTCTTGTTACTTGTTATTATAACAAGAGCTTTCGCCAAACTCATCGGGCAGGCGTAAATATACTTTGTATTTCTTATGGTCAAAGTGTATTGTGAAGTTTATTGGTATTGAAGTAATTGGCAAGGTACAAAGAGTGCTGTGTGATTGAATTGCGCGATTAATTTTCCACAGGCTTGAGTAATCTTATAATGGCTAGTTTTTTAATACAAACTTTAAAACCAGTACTGAAGTGAGAACATAAATATCGAAAGTGCTTCTTATTTTGTACCTTAGCTATGCGCTTATTTCACTTCATTATCATTGTTTTCATTCAAAGAATTATAAATGTATACGGTACGTGAAATGTTCATCGCATGCTAGTTTAAACAACATTTAATTTTACCCTAAATCATATACATCAAAACAGCTATTTCCACTTCAACTTTATATTATTGTTTTCATTCAAATAACTATAAATGTATACGGTACGTGAAATGTTCATCGCATGCTTGTTTAAACAAAATTCAATTTTACCCCAAATCCTATACATCAAAACAGTTGCCACATCTTAAAAAGGCTCTGGCAAGTGAACAGTGAGCTTGAAATATGGCTTGAAAACAAAGTCAGCGCAGGAAGTGAAATGAATTTCAACCCTTAAAACAGTCAGCTTTTGAATGAAAGGAAAACATGTTCAGATTGAGAAATAAACAAAGAAAATGAAATGGACCTCCCCAAGAGGTACCGATAAAGAGAGATACAGAAGAAGTACATGGAATCGTAGAGTAACGTATTACTAATTCCTCCCGTGCACAGGTGAGACATGCATTACCCGGTCCGGTGCCCCTGATTTTCATATCCACCCATCAAGCCATCTGCCCCCGTCAACTCGCCCCTGGCCAGATCAAGGTTATTCGATGTACATGTAATGGTCCATTACATTATCCCAACATGGTCGACAGTCATGGAAAGTGAGTTTCAGAGGAAGAGGAGGGGGACTGTGAAGACAAAGGGGATGAAATTGCTAACATAAGTACCTATTAATTGGAGATGTCGTAGTTGAGTGGTTTACACACTTTAATCGAGAAGGTACATTGCAAGGTCATAGGTTCGGCCCCAATTTCTTTACGGCTTCTCTCTACCCAGGTGAATAAGTGAAATGCCCAGTAGAATGCAAACAGCACAAAGACATTATTTGTTTTTAACTGGTAAAGACTGAATCAAGCTGAGGGCAATTTCAGTTATCTTTTATTCCTGAATACATTGTAATATCAGTATGTATAAAAACAAACATGGAGAAGTATAAACTTGACTGGCCAGGGTTACGAGATAAGCGAATCAGGATTCCTTTGGAGCCCTGACAATTAAGTTCAAACAAAAGGGATAATAAGATTCAAAAGATGCAAATTGTTGATTAATCTTGAATAGGCCGATTATTGTCAATTGAAATCACTTTACGATTATATAATTGCCATGCTCTCGCGCACAAAAGCTATTAAAATTGCCGAATGTTTATTTCTTGACAGTTTTTGCTATCGTGTAAAATGACGGACTGATGGGAATGCTCTCTTATGCAGTGAAGATGTTGACCCTTGTTGAAAAGATGTGCGGAATAGCAACTGAATCTAATGACTGGGGTTATACCAATTAGTTGTAAATCCCTTAGAAATTATGAAACGCTACATAAATATCTAATATTTACTACGTGCTGGCACTGTCCATTGGCGCACAGTAACCTTTTAAACTGAATAATTAAATCTCGATAATCGATTTCTTTTTTTCCACTGTATAAGGGAACAGTGAAAAAAAAATTGATAGCGAATGAGTCTTTAAAAGGAGAAAACTATTAACGAAAAATTATTATAAAACTTTATAGTGATAAATCGAATTCTACAACACTCGTCAATGTCTAGTCCCAAGAAACGAATTGAATGTCTAAAATCTGTACAATAGACTTCAAAAGTAACTAAACTTGGTGCAAAATCAGTGAATTGTATTGTAAAGCAGATATTCTATTTTAAAATAAGGAGAGGTCTAAGTATGGCTTTAAAACTAGGTGTTGCCAAAAAAAGGCAAACAGAAATCAGAACAGACATCAACGAAAAAAACTGATAATATTGGGAAGTAACGAAATAAAAAAGACATTCTTAAACTCATTACTAATTTTTCAATAAAAATATGAAAAGGGTGATACAAGCGACGTAAACGTTTCAAGGTTAGATATAAAAGAATAATGTATAAATATTATTAGGAGTAGATAGAAAGACCTGGAACTTCATTGTCATGATTATTTTAGTTACAGACCAACATATTTCAAGTTCCTTTTTTTGGGGGGGGGGATTTCATGATTTCTCCAAATTTGATATCACTCTCCGATTGACTTTGATTGACTTAATATGTCTTTCCTTTCTCCCAACCGCACTCCCTTCTCCTCTTTCTCTCTTACACCCCTCCTCTCATACGCACACTTATTTTGACGGAAACTGCATGTATCTATGCTTTGTTCGTTTTGAAAGGAAAAAAAGAGATCAATTTTCGTATCTCTTTTGACACTTATATTCCCCTCTTTTTTTTTCTTCTTCTTTTCAACTCGCACGTACCGTATGAATCATGAGCCAAGCTTATCGGATTGGACAAGCGTGCTCTGTGCGGTTAACACTTTCACTTGCTCCCCATGTCAGCTGGCCCAACAAGCTCTCACATCCCCGCTAAGCCGCTTGCATCACCGCTATCACACGGGCAGGCGAGCACAGCGCACACATACAAGCAGGCATGGCAAGGGGAGAGTGAGGGGGCATCGAATGAGGTTGATAGATCGCGAATCTTAGTGGCTCGTTATCGCATTGAATAATACGGTGATTTATCAAAATGATGAGCCACCGCCATATCATGATAGATCATGGTGGATGACATTTTGAATAAAACTCCGAAGCAACCGTAAGATTTTAAGGGTAGGATTACGTGCTGTGAAAACTGATGCGCCCGATGCCGGTCTGGAGAAAAATAAGGGAAGTTGTTTAAATGATGTCCCTTTTAATTAACAGGTGCATTCTGTCACGGCCTTAAACTCGTTCCTCATGTAAATTCTAAAGTGATCTTTTCACTTAGAGACAGTTGTTGATTTTCTCTCCTTTATTTGTTTTCAGTCTAGTGTCCTGCAAATGCCATACTACAAAGTGAGAAAAAACTTCTGACAGAAAACGGACGACAATTTATTCACATTAACATCTGATAAGAAATCTACTTATCGGCAAATCCTTTACGCAGCACACACTATGTCTACAATTTTATAGTGATGTATCACTTATGAAGTGAAGCACTGAACTATCTTAAAGTGGAGGATAATATTTATACATTCGTATTTTTTTTTGGGGGGTGGGGGTCATCCCATCCCGTTAAGATCCACCTTGAACCCTAATTTCGTCTCATCTTTAATAAACATCGTCTTGCCCTCCTCGAGCGTCTTTTCATCTTCCTCACAT
Organism: Hemicentrotus pulcherrimus; assembly: GCA_003118195.1. Taxonomy (NCBI): domain Eukaryota; kingdom Metazoa; phylum Echinodermata; class Echinoidea; order Camarodonta; family Strongylocentrotidae; genus Hemicentrotus; species Hemicentrotus pulcherrimus. Next base: position 16,596 of record BEXV01000566.1, on the reverse strand, counting down.
GAAACGTTCTACTTGAGCGATCTGATACTTAATATCACACACCTTGTCAAAGACTATTACAAGCTTGCTTAGTCTTTGGTGCCTGTTAATTTCGAACCGTTGGCTGTTCTATTTTTCGAAATCTTTCTTGTTACTTGTTATTATAACAAGAGCTTTCGCCAAAC
>BEXV01000566.1:0-16046 GCA_003118195.1 Hemicentrotus pulcherrimus | reverse complement strand
GGGGGGGGGTGCACAACTGGTCGATGCCCCTATTTAAATCCAAGCTGGCAAACGCTTTGTCTACAAATAATATCCACTACCGTTATGTTATAGAGTGTCCCCTTCTAATTTTAAACCGAATTTAATTATGGCGGTGGTGATGATGATGATAATAATGAAGATGGTGATGGTGAATATGATGATAATTTTGATGATGATGAGAATGAAAATGATCATCTTGAAGATGATGGAAATTATAATGATGATTATAATGATGATGATAATGTTGATGATGTTGGTGGTGATAATTATCATGATGATGTGATAATGATGATGATAATGACGGCATTTTATAAAAGCGACGGTATCCACTGTTGCTGGGCGCTTGATAGCGCTTTCTTTAAAGTTTCTCACCAAATTTCTTGGTCAGTGTGTACATACAAAATTTTGCTGACTGAAGTGAAGTGCAGATTGTGTTTGATTTCCTAAAAGCCCTTCTTTGTGAAAGAAACTTAATTAGAAAAGTTTTTTAAAAATTAACATCAACCTCGTTTTATCTTTATGACTAGGATTGCATTAATCGGGTTATTAACCAATCTTTATTTTATTACAGACTGCACATCATTTTATCTGTGATTGATTTCTTATTTTATGTTATGCATACGCGCATATACTTTTTCCTTGGTCAATGCCCGACTTGTTTAACTTTTACATTAAAATAAGCTTTTATTAAAAGGTTGAAACGTAAATGCATCCAAGGTATCATTCATTCATCTTTTTTACAGAACGGAAAATATTTACTCATCTAGCTGAAACCAACCATGTTTGATTGAAAAGTAATACGAGCTGAGACGGTGTTTTAAAACGCGTCATAATGCCTTTAAGTTTTCTCACAAATGTCGATGGGCTAGTTGGTTGCGCTTGGCCGAGCCGTACGCGTCAGAAGGCGTCAAAAGAAGTAATTACCTCATCCTCATACCATGGAAGAGGGCTGAGACGAGAAGCTCCCCATTACTAAATCATTAACTCCCCAACTTCTCATATCACACAGATTTACATTTCCGCACCCCGCTCAGAAAGAAACTGCCAATATGAGAAATGTGAAAGCCGGCGAATCATCATTACCACAGACGTTTTCACGTTATTTTTCATCGTTAACGGATGCATTTTTTCATGCGAGGTAATACACTCTAGGGAATATTTTCCACTCATTTTCATACATTTCATTTGGAGAAGTTTGACAGGGTCGTTAAAATCAGATAGCTCTCGTGCCGCGCTTGAGCGATTAAGCATATGCTTCTCACCGACTGGGGTTTGGTGATGGGGAGAGAGCTGCGAGAAGCTGGGTTTGACGGGGCGGCGGGGTAACGCGACTTGGGGCGTCGTGGTTCTCCTACGCGCATGATAACCCCTTGGTGCGTGAGGCGTGAAAACTCGTCATGGCCGCTCCTCGGATAAGGCAGGAAGAAAATACACTCGAAATGTCTTTATGTGGAATGAACGCACGAAGATCATGCATCATGCCTATTATGTCATCATTGAATGTGATATATATTGAGGAGTTTACGTGCAGTGGTCGAATGGTGGCGCTCTTAGCCGATATTATAAGACCCAAATAGCAATAAACGTTAAAAGAACACGAACAAAGCATAGGCTAGTAGATGAAAGTCTAAAATGAAATATTGAATGTTAGATAATAACGCTATATCAAAGTGGCCATTGACAAATTGGAAAGGTCCTTTTTTAAATTTTAAGAACTATAAGCTTTATTTATCAAAATATTCAAAATATGGTTATTCTATTACCAAACAACTAAGAAGGTAAGAATATTCAATATTTTAAATGATTTTATTTCCCATGCAAAACATTATAATAACCCTCACGTAAGATTACTGAGAGTCCTTTCCAGGACTCCTCAATCCTCCCTCTCTCTCACATGGTGCACCCGCTAGCCTACTGTATAATATAATAAGTTTATTACCAAAAACAATATACAATGAAACGACAAATATAATAGAATGAGCAATTGAAAAGAAAAACTAACTAGAAGCAGAGCTTGTTGAAGTGTTAGTTTCTCAGATGCTGTTTTACAATATATCTTGAACAAAGTATAATTATGAAATCAATTTTTTTTTTAATGTAGCAGAGAAAATATGGATTTTGGGGGAAAACTAAATGAGATGAATAAATGGAGGAAAAAAGTAGAAGGCAAAAGAAAAGAAAGGTGAAAATAAGGAATTAAATGATTTCAAAATCTCTAGAAAATGGAGGTTAATTAGTAAAATGAGGGAGGAAGGGATTCAGTCGAGAGTCAAACAATTAACCGCCGGAGATTCAGGTATAGCGACGTATCAACAAGGGGAGAAAATAAAAGGAGGACATTAAACAGACCAGAATGAAATGTAGAACCGATTATGGTATTTTCTGTGTTTTTTTAAAATCATGTTATACCTGTAGATACACCACGGAACGTACTTCATGTGAGCACTTAGTAATTGCTTCAATAAAGGTATAAGATCATAATTTTAGTGATGGTGGTATAGTTGAAGCAGTAATGGAAGTAGGCCTAGTTGTAGTAGTAGCAGTAGCATACAGTAGAATCTTCGGACAGTGACTAGTTTTATTTGTATCCCTATGTCTTCAATCACAAAATGACTTGAAATGAAGTATTTACGGCAGGCTCGTGGTGAAATTGTACACATATGCCATGGATAAAGAAGGAGAAGTTGTCTAACGTTTGTCAATGTCAAAAACAGACTTGTAGTTTACTCGATATGATCAACAGAGGGCATCCTACTGTAAACGACTTGGTGTGAAATTGATTCGCAGCAGACCTATTCAAGTTTAAACACCCCAATTCATGAAGGGTGTTTGAACTATTAAGTCCATGATTTAAATCACCGATAGACTTAACAATAACAAAACTGGCAAAAACAAAACAGACTAAAAGGAACACCCACAGACATCTCCCCCCCCCCCTTTAATTTTTAGATTGACTGTTTTTGTTCTCCTGTATTTCTGAGGTCAAAGTGTCATTCACATTTTGGGGGGACATCTTTGCTGGTTATCTTAAACTTCATTATCAGAGTCTTAGTTTAAATCATATTCTTAAATTCGGATTCAAGTATTTCGTTTTTTGTAGATATTTCTTCATTCTAACGGACAGCTATGGGTGTTTTATTTGTTATCATCTTTATTGCAGGGGATTTAATAAATGGATTAACCCACCCCACAATGACAAGTATGCATACAAATATAATCCCTAACAAATTGACCTATTTCGGACTTCAGAAATGTTTGCCAGTACTCATAAACAGGCCTATATATTAAGTCGCCTTTCCAATTTGACATCACTAACAAAAGAGAAAGTCATTTATATTATAGAAATAATTAAGTAATGATGAATCTTTGTTCAATATTTTCTCTTTCATATAAGCCTTTTATAAATTCAACTTTAAAGCTCAAGACGATAACTCAGTTCGGTGTGACATGTAGTGTGATGTGAAAGCCACCCAAAGGAAACTTTAAAATAATAAGAAGAAGAAATGGCCGAATGGGTGATGTGCACGTTTAGTACGTGTGTGCATGTGAGTACGTGCGTGTGCGTGAGTGCGTGCGTGTATCTTTGATTTGACTTTCATAGTCGTCTACCAATTAGATCTGACCATTGTCGCTGTACGCGTGTGTTTGGGTTTGGCTTTTATAGACGTTATATACCAAAGTATGAACATCTTCGATAGCGTCACACATCTGAAAGACACGAAACACCCAAAGGCGATGGTTATGTGATCGCGGTGATTTGGGGAACGGATACAGACTTTACATAAAATATAAAATCGGCGACATTTGACATTTTGTTTTCCTTGAAATGCCATCCCGTTAAGTAAAATTGAATAGAGGCTATGGTGATATATGTGTTGTTTACAATACCAATGTCAAAATGGATGGATGACTAACATCTACTCATTTTGGTCAGGATTTATCATATTCATTTTCACGTAGCTAAGTTTTGATAACGGTGAAAGGTGAAGTGTTACCCCTTACAAGCAGATGAAGATGAAAAAGAACGTTTTCGACGCCCTTGTTCCTATATTTCGCGTCACCTCAGCACAAGGTGGCAAGTATATATTTTTTTGTATTCTGTCATTGTACTTCGCAGATTCAGGGTTGGCGCCTCGCCCACCCCNCCCCCCCTTCCTCCAACCCATTAAGTTAAGCATGATTCCCTCCAAAAATGTGTGACTCCTAATTTTGACCTAATTTAGTATAACTCCAAAGCCTCCTGTTTTATTTTGTTTTACTTGCTTGCTTACTTTTCAGAGAATATTGTAGTACAGGAGCACCCCAAAATGTAATACGTTACCCCCTTTCACGGCCAGTAAAAATTCCTTGGTTTTACCAGTTTAAAGGGGTTCACTTTGAAAAAATGAACAAAACCTAAAAATATCAACGAAAGAACGTTTAACATTATCTGGTAAGATAAATATAATAAAATCCTGCCTTGTTTCTCAAATTAAAAAATAAAGCTCAAATGATTTTCATGCCGCGAAACGTAGTGAAGCGCTGTCTTGGTTCTTTACTTTATTCGTTTGTGTGGAAATAGAAAGAAAAGTGGTTTGTATGAAATATCAAGTTTAAAGTTTATTTATTTCCACTTTATCGAAGATAACATAAATGAATATAATGAACATGGTAATAATTATAACTAAACATATTATTATAGAAACATAAAGCACATGGTAATAGTTATAACAAAAGATACAATCATAAGTATGGTAAATACATTATTTTGTAAAAGCTAAACGAAGTGGGGATAGTACTAGAAAGCAAAGCTTGTATTATGTCCCAGTTAATAGGTTTGTATATAAATTAGGATATCTGAATAAACAATAATATATTTACAAAAGCAAATGATTATACGAGGGTTATCTTTAAGTGACATATTTTACCAAACATAGCGAAAACAATTGAGAAAAAAGGGAAGAGTTTTGTGCTTTCATCAGCATAACCAAATATATAAAAATTAAATAAAAGGATCAGTGCACATTTTAGCCCTACTTATGTGGAAAGAAAAAATAATTGCAAGGAAACCAATTGAGAAAAGAGAAAAGGTAGGTAAAAAAGAAGATTAACGAGAATGGAAAGTTTAAAAAAAACGGAGGAAGAAGACAACAACAAAAAAGGATTGAAAAAGGTTGATTTGAATACTCTGTTACAAAGCTTTATATCAAAATGGACATTGCACTACTTCTCTCATATATAAAAACTCAAAGTATAAAAGGATAATTGATGGTTTCTTTAAAAAAAGAAGGCAATTTACAATTATGTGTTGAATAGTAAATGAACAAAATATGTTTTGTTTAGAGAAGATAACATTACAAGAAGATGGTATATACTTGGTTTTACTTTTAAGAGACAGTAGAAAGCAATACAACAATTGATTTACACTGTATTGATGTTGAAAAGTGAAGACAAATGGTTTAACTCAAATAGCAGAGATCATAACCAAAAAGTATAATTCATCAAAACATTGTTTGATGTAGGTCTTTTAAAATTAAAGGTATCGTAAAAGACTGTCGAATTATGTTTTTAAAAGAAATTGAAAAAAAGATTTGAGAAAAAACGTGCTTTCTTGTTTCAAGAATATAACATCTTAGTCAATGCGATTCCCAAAGTTTGAAAACGGAATATGTTTAAACAGGTATATCATGCGACGTAGGAGAAAAATGAAGCTGTTTATCAATTTTGTTTAATGAATGCTAACACTAATTCAAATTAAAGAGAAATACATCGAAGCTATAGCAAGTAAATTAGAATAAAATGAATATTATACTTCATACAGATCAAACGAAGAGCTGCAGTTCCAAGTAATTAGAAAATTAGGTATAAAGTTAATATAAAGAGGGAGTTCGGTCCGTAAATTATAATTATATGATATAAGTCTATTTGAAAGCATAGGGATTTACACCTGAAGTCTGTAAAACTATTTAATAACCGACTTGTACTGTAGTATCCAATTTACATCGTGATTTCAGGTATACATTTATAAAGCATGAACTATCCAAAATGCAATGTCCAAAATCAGGTAAAGTTCATAAATAAGCCAGTATTTTAGTTCACAAGAGACGAGTACGGAAGGTGATTCCACCATTCTGTGTTTTTCAGTCCTGCTCCGCATGTCCACAAATTTACCAGTGTTCCTGGTGTTGTACCCATGTTTACTACGCGGGTTGAACAGGTGATGGACCTATGAAGAAGGGTCTAGCATCGATTCATCAAACGTGACACAGAGACTGTACCCTCTGTCTCTGAGGGTTGGTAGCTATAGTAGGTCTATATCATCAGAGTAGCATATATCACGACCCAGGATGATCTGGCAGGCACGCCTTTGGATAATGGGAGTGTCGTGGTCGAGTGGTTTAAGGCGCTCGACTGTAGATGCGAAGGTCGAGGGTTCGAATCCCGACACGGCACTAATATCCTTTGGCAAGATATTTACCTGTATACTTGCTACTCTCCACCCAGGTGTTAAATGGGTACCCGGTAGCATGCGAACGTTCATGTGGTTGGACGAGCAAGTGTGCGCCTGTAAAATAGCGACTGGCTGGAATGCTCCCCAGGGAGTGGAAAATGTGCACACATTATGTGCGGGCAAGCCTGAATCCGATGACCGGGGGTAATGATATATCTGTAAAGCGCTTAGGCACATCGTCGGATCGGTGTATTGAGCGCTATATTATGAAAAAACCGGATTATTACTATTACTATACGCTTTTAGATTTTAGTTGTTACACAATTTAATACCAAATAGGTATAATTTATTCAAATAGAAATTATTTAACAATCCCTTATGTTTATATAATGACCAGTAACACGACAATCTCCATTTATTTGTAAAATGCAAACACACAAGATTTTTTTTTGGTTCAGATCTGGAGACATAGCTCGAAAACTTTACAACGTTGATCGTTTTCTCGAAAATTTCGTGTTAATTAAAGGTTATGACTTGAAATACAAAATGTTCAACAGTTTGAATATCTTATCATATATGCAAAATACGTAATTTGTCTAACAATATTTTCATGCAAGCAGAAAATCGCACACTTGTGTTTCATGGAGTCTCTGTTCTTAGTTTTTGTTTTCCAAAGATTAATCTAAAACCGTTTAAAGATCATAAAGGACTGTAAACTAAAAAAGTTATGAATTTTTTAAAACACTGTAATTTAAGAAATTTAAAACATTTTTTTATGTGAATTATGTGATGATGCTACGATGTTATTTCAATTTTAATTATCTATGATTGTTTGATTAGTTCAAAAGCATTTATTTATCAAATTAATTTATTAAAAATAATAGTAATAATAATAATAATAATAATAATAATAATATGATCTGGCGAATATTGATAACGATTTGATTGTACTTACGAATGAACAGCAGTACCATTAAATCAATAAAATGTTTGTCATGTCTTTCACGCATAGAAGAGAACCAACCGCATAACCAACAGTAGCTTAGCAATTAAAGTTATAAAATACCATATTCGACCCAAAATATGCAACTGTGCTACGGAATATTACGGTCAAAGCCTCATTAAAGGTAAAGACCAGTATTGGAAACGCCCCAATTTCAAAAAATGAAATGGAAGCTCTTATTACCAATCATGTGAAAGAATATGTTTTGACTTATACATGATGATACAAAATTTGCCGGGAAACCGCCTACTAATTCATATATTTGGTAAATTGATTTCTCTCTTGGTCTGTGAGAGATACAGGGTAGTCCCATATACATCTTTCTGTGTATAGTGCTTGTAACTTTACGAAGAATGGGCCAAATTTCTTTTCATTTTGATGATTCCAGAACCTTGCAGATGCTAGATGCTAGATGATCAACATTTTCTGATAGATTCCACAACGTTTCTTTCACAATGCAATCGCATGACCATTACTGGTCTTTACCTTTAAAGCCTTTTATTAATGACATTATAACTCTTAAAAATGTTAATACAAATAAGTAATTTCTTTAAAAAAAATATAATAGCCTTTAAATTATGATAGTATGTTGTTGTGTCATTGCGTTTCTCTAAATACTGTATATTCATAAGATAAGATAATTCTAGAATCAGAACGCTCATATATATTCAAGTTGATATCAATTCAATATGTTTCTGAACCTGAAAACATGTATTTGCTCCTTGCGTGGGACCCGTCATATCAGTACGAGCACAATAATGCCATAATCACAATGTCACTTCTTGAAAACCTGTCACCATTTTTGTGTCGGCACACCAGGATGATATTTGTCAAAGCAAGATATATCAATTTTCATTATCTTGAAGGAAGATTCTCATGCACTCCTGACTGATGTTCCCACCGGAAAGGATCACACCAACATTAATTACCTCTGCCGGAAGTGACGCAAACTTTTCGCTTAAGATGGCGGCCAAAGGAACTCCAGCACACGGTTCGACGCATTGTTTCAGATAATGCCAGACAAGGAGCGTAGCATTCTGGGAAGCGACGTTAGGGACGGAAGGAAAGACGGAATTTTGATTGATTGATGGTTAAATTCAAGTCATAAAGGATTAACGCAATTATAGTCACAAGCCACAACTTTTCCGTGCCCCCTTTTAAAACACAATTTACATTCATTATGTATACATTTCCCCCCAAATGCGCCCATTGTTAAATATCGACCCCAAAATAGCATCTTTAAAATACATTGTTGGTGTAATATGCAATAAATTGTCAAAAATTAATTGCATTTCCCCCTGGCCCCCAAAAGGAGAAATTCCTCTTTAGGGCCATGCATTATGGTTCAAGGCATGGCCACACGGAGGAATTTTTCCTTTTGGGGGCCGGGGGAAATGCAATGATTTTTCAAACAATTTATTGCATTTTCTTCGTTTTGGGGGATTTGTGGGGGCGGCCGCGTACCCTAGCAACCACTGCGTACAGTCATGATTCAGGGGCTAAGCAATGGCCTCGTTACTGTGAGGCCCCAAGATAAAAATCATGTCCATTAGCTTTATATCAGTGCCCTTTTGTGAGGCATTAATCCTCATTACAGTCAATTATGACTTAAGGACTTCGGTCCCTTAGCTGATCACACATGATTTAGCAGCCACGCAAAACAAACACTCGCAAATTAATGTTCAATTAAATCTGAGAATGTAGCCATTATCTAGATCTATTAGAAATAAATCATTTTTTCAAATCCTTCCCTAAACTGGGGTAAAAATAAATATTCCACCATTATGACCAACAGTGTATGATTTTTTTCTTTCTCTCCTTTAATAACAAAAGTTACTTTTTATAAAGCAACTCCATCACTTATTTTTTTTTAATGCACAAATTAAGTGGAACCTCTCCATTTTTTAAAGATCTAAGTGGAAAAATAAGGTTATTTGTACCAAATTTTTAATAACTACGAAATGATCTGTTAGAAAATCGCACGGGCATCACCTTGATTTCATCTTCGGATACCGATATGACGTCATCGACGTACTCCTTGATGATTGGCCAGGTATTCGACCCAATAGAAACTCTCAAACCATCCGCAGCGGATGAGTTTGCCTTTTCTACATGATTTAGTTGGCAAAGATTGCCGTTACGGAGTGAACGTTCGCATGAGTTCGAGAGTGAAGGCTCTGCTCCAATGATCATAATATTGGGTTTTATTGCCTGATATGAGAGAAAGTAAGAGACATGTATAAGTAAGTCGTCCGAAGATAAATGCATTATCTAATTTTCTACATGAAAATATCATATCAAATTCGGTTGCAGAGGCTTTTCTCATTAATCTCCTTAAACGAAAAAACTGAGTCTGGCTGTGCTCTACGTTTGCAAGCAAAAAGTTATTTATGTGAACCTTAGTCATCATCAATTAAAGATATTTACAGACAACAAAATCGCTTACTTCTATCATTAAAAGGCAGAGCAGTTATTGGACTTGTGTGGGGGTAAGGTGAGGGTGAGAACGAAAAACATACATGCGCATTTTGTGTAATAATAATAATAACAAATAATGGTAAGAACATTAGATTTGCTTGGTAAACGCAGAATACCAACGAGGTCTCTCTGTGTGTTAGAATATCACCGTATTAAATGTCACGAAAAATTAGATTACACATTCAAGATCGATAGTGTTTTTAATTCGGATTTAAGTTCATCTAACTAGCTGAGTAATATTCATTAAATTCCGTAGGAGTTTATTCCAAAGTTCTGGTATCTTGATCGATATATGTCTCGATCCGTACTAATACGGACTAATTGGTGACACAACCGAAACAGTACTTCTATTTTGCCCAACATATTATCCTCGCCTCCATTTACATCGATACATCAAAACCTAGGCGTGTGGTTCGAATCCCTATCGCAACATGATAATGTCCTTTGTCTAGTCATTAATCTTCATTAGCTACTCTCTATACAGGTAAGTATTGGTACCTGGCAGGAATTAATTTCTTCAAATGCTTGAGTGAATTAAATGGCAGCCGTGCTAAACCACGGGTAATAATAAAAATGGAGCGCCAGGAAAAGCATTGTGCCAGGCTCGAGCGCTATATACAAGAACTCACTCTAAATATTAATAACCAACCTTAGCAACCGTTGCTATGCCAGATATAAGTCCTCCTCCACCTACTGGTACCACAATTGCGTCCAATTCAGGGACCTGTTAATAACATCGAAATCATAATAATAGCAAGAGTTTGATGTCTAGGGGGCACATACATGTAACGACGTCCTGGGGAGAGATCTAAAAAAGTTCAGCCGATCTTGGATTTTTTTTTGGGGGGGGGGCACGTGCACCCCCCCCCCTCCCCGTGGCTACGGGCCTGCTTAGTAATCACAATGTCTCTAAGCATTTTAAAGATATATTATGACCCGGTCATCAGGCTCGCCCGCACAATCATAATGTGTGCACATTCTCCGTTCCCTATGGAGCATTCCAGCAATAAGCCGTTTGTCAGACTCTCACAATGCTGAGCAATTTACAATTACATTGGCATCCCAGCGGGTACCATTGTTAACGCCTGGGTGGAGAGTGACAACAAGTGGATTAATGTCTTGCCGAGGGAGTCAGTGCCGGGCTGGGATTCGAATCAAGTGAATAGAGACTTTTAGATTTGCGTGGACTGATACGTATGACGTCTATTCAAGGCAGTGCATTAAAAGGAGGTCGATCGTAGCAATCCACGTTGTCGTTCGGCAAATCTAAAAGTCCCTAATGACACGTCCACAAAGACAAACCTAGATAGAAACAAGCATTGCTGGATTGCATCAATGTAATATGAGATTCAGACTTTTCAAAATGGACAGTAACTAATAGATGCCTAGGCATATTTTATATTTTTTTAAACTCGAGTTGGAAGCAAACATTAATAATAAAGAGGAGCACAATCCATTCATGCTAACACATTTTGATAAGGCCCGTAATATTGTGTTAGTTATTTTGTATGTTGTAATGTGCTCTGTCGTTTGAATCAATCTACTTCAGCAGAATAAAATTTCGTTTGTTTGTTTGTTTGCATTTGTATACTGGATAGGAAAGCGCTGTATTTACGTCATCGACTTTCCTCAAGAGTCTAGACCGTTTGACAATGGCAATACCAATATCGTACAAATTGCAGATTAGGCGGATTTCCTTAACACAAAAATTAAGACGAGTTGTGCGATTGCCTCTGAAATTAGGCCTACATAATAATGAGAAGTATTCAACAGTTTAAAATGAAGGTTTTTAATATTTTTTTTTATTTATTCATTAATAGAAATGTATAAGGAGTGCCAAAGTACATCGAAATTAACTAGAAAGAACAGAACATATTAATGCTTTCAAAATGAATCGAGTATAACTCTATGAGAGGTAATGGCAAGCGCTTAAATGTTCCATCGTACTTTTACCAAACAATTCCTTCGTGCTTTGTAATTATCTGTTTTCATCTGCATGTTATTATCTATTGAATATACAGTGAATGGTGTAATAAAAAATGAAAACAAAATGAGATAGATAAAGTTTTGGACTTTCGAACCTGGCTTAAGAATTCCAACCCAACAGTGCCTTGACCAGAAATGACGTCATAAGTTTGTCCTGATGATATGTATAAAGCCCCTGCCTCGACAGCCGATCTTAGCTTGGCAACCTAACAGTGATGATATTTTAAAATACAAATTCAAATTCAAATTTATTTTTCCACATAACTCACAAAAACATATTAAAAAATGGGTAAAATATGTAAAAAGATAATCATAACAAAAGATAAAAATCTTAAGATAAAAATCTTAAGATAAAAATCTTGAGATAAAAACCGAAACATGGAATAAAGAACGGTACATGTAACGGTGACAAATACACGGAGCATGAAATTGTTTAGCATACAAATATACACTGTCTTGAGAGGTTCTGGTTTAAAATATGGCAAGATGTGACTCCAATAGTACTATTGGAGTCATCGGGGTCCATGGTTTTAACCAGCCTGGAAAGGAGGGCATGGTATATTTGTCTTATATCCTGCATCAAAACATTGTTTAAAGAATTATTTTATTAAAGAAATTATTTTTTTAAAAATCAAAAAATCAAGGTTTCCTTGACTAATATAACAATTTTGGGGTCTTGTAAAGCGCTCATGTCTGGCATACTTGCGCTCCCGAATGGTGTTATATTTCACGGAGGCCGCAGGCCGTGACTGAAACATCAACGCACTTGAGAAATTTTGAATTTGGAGGTGAATAAACAAACGAAATGAATGTCATATATGTTATTTTAAAAAAAATGAGGGTATTATCGATCCTTTGGAGTCAGTTTCTTTCGATTACACTTATGGTTGCCTTCGCGTCAGATGTGCGCAGCTAAAACATTGCAAACAAAGGGTCCGCAGGGAAGAGAAGTGCGCAGTCTAATTCACTTTTTTTAAATGAAAATAAAATCTATAGCGATGTGCATCGCAAAATAATGTATGTGCTATTTTCAAATGTCGACTTACACTGTAAAGATGATGAACCATTTTCTCGATGTCAGGCTTTCAACCTCAAACAGACGATAACTGATTCACGACAAATAAATGATTTTTTAGCTGTGGCCTCAGAGCTATTTCTCAGTGTACAGACTTCATGGTAAGATAGGTATGACAACTTCTAAGCCGCCCCCCCCCCTTTATGTGTGAAAACAATCTTTAATACGACGACCCTGTCTAAAGTCTGCTTAGACGTTATATCATGGTAACTCCATGGTTATATGAAGCTCCTATTTACCCGTTCTTGGTCTCCGGTGTAGAGCTGTACTTTAGCTCCTAGTGATTCAACCAGTTTCTTCTTCAGGGGCGAGCAATCTGTACTCATCAGGATCATGCAATTCTTGATGCCCTTGGATCCGGCGGCCACCGTCAGTCCTACTGCAAAGTTCCCTGAACTTTGTGTCACAAGGCTGACGTCAGAGGGGTTAGTACCTGTCTCCAGTAGTTTCGTAAGGGCAGAACGAGCACCACGAACCTGGAAAAGAGATCGGAGAGGTCTGATATGCTGGTAGTTGGGCACCTGGTACGGGAATAATTTCCTCGTTTCAACGAAATCCTGCCGGGAGGAGATCGTGCCGGGAGGAGATCGTTATACCCTTAAGCATTGTAAAGGGAATATCCGATAATTCTTTTCTATGGTTTATTTTTATTCATTTTCTTTCTTTCTTTTTTTTTTCTCTCTTTTTTCTAGTTCGTCCCAGATAAGACGAAACCGAGAATTATCGATGTTTTATCATAACTTAATCACAAGTATAATTGATAAATGACACATAATATATTTGGAGCTAAGTTCCTCCTCTTTCATTTGATGTAACTCATCATGATGCATATTTCACGCATGTGTGATTAAAATCAATTTGAAGAGAGGAAACCGAAAATTCGTTGGGCGGGCGATATCTGAATTTCAAAGAGAATACCACATTTCCGCTTCTTTTGAAAGTAAGTTATTTTTGAAATGGACTTGCCCTTTAAGAGGAAAGGTTAATTCAATAATATTACCTTTTTCATAAATATGTTTAAATATTTTGGCTGGAGGTTCTTTATTCCTTAAACATTAAACAAAAAATCAAAAAGTCATACGGTCATGCATGTAAATACAATGGGACCATCTCAAGGAAGCGGACAATAAGTGAAAATCAAGGCATTTCTATACCTCCGATGGTTTTCAATTAGGTTTTCAATTAGGTGCCAAAACATGGGTTGGTTGGTCGGAAACCTTTTTTTCTTCTTTTATACTCCCACTTTTGGCTGATGTTTAAAATTGAAGCCGACCGTAGATTTCAAAATTTTGGGGTCGGTCGCTATTAGGGCAATACAACATCTTTTTGTTAAAGGCCTTATAGGATGATTTCCATAATTCTCTTATGGACCATAGTGGTGATATCAGTTTAGCTCGATTTATAAACATATCAACATATAAACCTTTCAGCTAGAACATGATAACCCTGGCGTGCAAGAAAGAGACTATACCAGACAGTACTGTTTTGAATACATCTTTTGTCTTCAGGTAAACAATCTATGCAGATGATGAGGATGATGATGCAAGAGATAAAGACATTTTAGCATATTTACAAGTACTGTATAATGTTTTAAATAACCTTCGTATTCCGTGGATGTATACCTGATAAGTCTTTTCCACAAAACCCTAAATATACATTTCAAAATGCAATACAGTATTGATGATTATTGATGAGATGTTTTGCATTAATTATTTGATATTTAAAATTTATGTTTACCTTATTTTTGTTTATTGTTGTAAAGAACTTATTGGCATAAACCAAGTAGATTTTTACCATGTGTTTGATGTTGTTATTGAAAACAAGATCAAACACAACATCATAATATCTTCAGAGTGCAACCAAAAATTTCTTAAAAACAATTGAAATTTCTTACAGGAAGTCTAACAATAAAAGCTGTTTTTGTTTTAAAGAGCTTCATTCTGACGAACAACCAGAATAATAATACAACGCCGTTAAGCGTGAGGCCGTTCACTTCTATCTCTCCCCGCCAAATAATCCGAACAAAAGAATCAACCGAGGGGAATCAAATGTTAAACGAATTTATCATTAGTCCTTGGAAAATTAATTAAAACATGTCTATTGAAATAATATTATTTTTATCAGGTGAATGAAACAATTGGTATTGAGGCACTTCACAAAGACATTAAATTTGGTTAATTACGAAAATGATCTATTGTACGGCAATACTACTCTTCCGTCGAGTTTAGGGAACGAACGCTATATGGCTGAGAACGGTCGCGAAAATCAACAGGACGGAGAAAATTCTGGTTCGCACATGCGCAGATTGATTATTTTGGTCGATTACCCTCGTCTTTGCCTTCCGTAATTTGTAACCAAATTTAATGCATAAGTCTTTGTGAAGTGCCTCAATACAAATTATTTCACTCACCTGATAAGAATGATATTATTTCAATAAAAATGAGTAGACAGAATCCGAACTGCATACATTGATCTCGGTTGAGTGAATTCTCCCGTCCTCTTTGCCTTCCGTCTCGTTACTAAAGCGCCCTACTATCATTGAGCATGAAAAATATTCTTTATGTAAAACCTACCAGCGTGAACACCATTACAAATGATTTCAATCAAGGTACATTTCCTTTCAGAACGTTCCTTTCAATTCTGCTTTGCTACGAGCCCATGTATAAATATCTTATTCACCTACAATAATACTGTGAAATGATATAAAGAGTGTGCCAGTCCGTATTATCATGGTATACGACTAATGGGGATCGGATATAGATTTGTATGATGATGATAAAGATGATTATTGCTACTATTATTATCATCATTGTAATCATTATCATTATAAATATATTATTATATCATCAGCGTCATCAACATAATCATCAATGGCAGTTAATAGTGTAGTAGTACAGTAGGCCTATAGTAGTGGTGATATCATTCTACTTTTTATTATCCTGAGGCTGGTTATCACAATACGTTAACCCGTTCAACACGGGAACCGAGATTTCTCGGGCCCCGAGGTACCCACTCACAAACGGGAACCGAGATTTCTCGGGTCCCAGCAAGGG
>BEXV01000565.1:184261-195427 GCA_003118195.1 Hemicentrotus pulcherrimus | reverse complement strand
ATTATCATGTATTAGTCAAAACATATTCTTTCACATGATTGGTAATGAGAGCTTCCATTTCATTTTTTGAAATTGGGGCTTTTCCAATACTGGTCTTTACCTTTAATAATAACTTTGCGAAAACTTTTACTACATCATGATCATTGTTAGATGCTGCTTATAAGTATCAGACGACGGATAGTCCATCTGTTTGAAACATTGAGCCACTCCTACCACCCATCCACTCCAAGCAGCGCTATAGTTATCCTTAGAACTATAAGCTAAGAAAGATAACCAACAGTCTTTTTCAAGACTACACCAACAGTCCTTTTCAGGACTACACACACTCAAGAAAGAAAGATTACCAAGAGACCTTTTCACTTTTCAGGACTCCCCAATCCTCCCCCTCTCTCACATGGTGCATCAGCAACCCTATACTGTATTCATCATTTTTGTCTGTCCTTGGTAAACAAGTTTAGTTACATACATGTACAATGTAACTGTGCTTGATTTAATATTTGTTGTATAAACATACATTTCTACAGTGTAAGGGAGTTGTCCAACTGTTTTTTTCAATAGGAAATGAGTTTTCAATAGGAAATGAGTTTTCAATAGGAAATGAGTTTTCAATAGATAAACAGACAAATACGCTTTATGCCAAACATTATTTCTGACAAGAAGATGTAACACACACGGTCAAAAAAAATCAATGGCAATTTCAATACTCTATTGTATATCCCACAGAAATCATGGAATGGTTATTCAATGTGTCATTGTAATGTTATTCACTTCAGTGATTGATAGGCGGCGTTATTGAAATTGCCTCTCCAGTAGGTTGATGTTTGAAAGTTTTTGCGATCATGTTGTCAGGAGTACTAAGCAGGATTTACTTTTTTTTAAAGCAATTCTGTTTTTATTTCTATAGAGTGAGAAAAAAAAGCAAGAAAAACAAATTATTAAGATGTTTACAAAATTAACTTTTTCAAAAGTTCAATACTATCAAGGAAAATACAGTGACCATGTATATACATTAAAGGCCACTCTCATAAAACATGAAAAAAGTCTCTACAGGTACAGTACATGTAGGTGGTCTTTATATACAGGTTCCTTTAGTACATCATTTAATGACACTATTCAAGGAAAAAAGAAAATGTGGTCTTTATACACAGGTGTTGCTAATGCACGTTTCAATGTAGTAAGAAAAATTAGTTTGAAACTTGAGATCAATAACTCATCTGCATCTCAAATTTGCAAATTAGGGTCTAAAAGTGGGCTCACAATACAGACTCACAATACATGATAACATGGCTCCCGGCCTAACATGCATGTACCAAACTTATCTCTCTCCGAAGATCCCCAAAGCAAGAGATTGCGGAATAGATTCATTCCTGATATACAATCTGAATATTCATGAACCTGGTCGAATTATTTTAAGGCCTTATCTACACTGAGGGGACCCAAGCACTGACGTCAAACAACAAATCAAATTCAAAGTAAGGTACTCCTTTCAAATTAAATTTAATAGGAGTTAGGATTTTGGAAGACATATCAAACCTTATTACACAGTGATCAGATGGATAAACCTATATGCCTCTCAAGGGTAGAGCTGTTAAACAATTGGAATAAAGCACTATTAAAGCTCTAGTCCCATGTATCTGAAAATGACAGATTTTTGTAAAATAACAGGTACTATTCAAGATTGATTTGGTTATCCATCCAGATTATTTAGGAAATTAAGATAATAATAATAATAATTAGTTCTTACACAGTGCTTTTCAGGACTGAAGGAACTCTCAAAGCGCTTAACAGATTATATTATTACCCCAGTCATCGGATTCAGGCTTACCCACACACAATGTATGCACATTCTCCACTCCGTGGGGAGCATTCCAGCCAGGCGTCTTTTTTACAAGCGCACGCTTGCTAATCTAAGCACATTTGCTTTCGCATCCTACCAGGTACCCATTTAACACCTAGGTGGAGAGGGGCAAATGTAGATCCATGTCTTGCCAAAGGACATTATAGTGCCGCGGTGGGACTTGAACCGCGGACCTTGTGATCCACAGCCCGGTGACACATCCACTCGTCCACGACACCTCTACAAAGATAAGCCCCAAACATAAATAATTGGTTACTATAAATTCTTCACATTGTCATAGGGTGATTTCTTTTATTTTGCTCCTAAGTGCATTTGAAAAATTCAGTTATAAAACCACATGAAAGGGCACATATCTATTTTACCACAGTAAATGATGATCTTCCCTATGTGTTATCTTTCTATCTCTCAAGCAGTTTGTTATAATACCACCCACTTCCATATTTTGCCACAAAAAAATAGTTTTCATTGGAAATGTGACATCAGGATTTGCTTGACACAAACAAATGTAACAACAAAATAATATTAAGGAATATGAAATAAATCACCGGATTGATTGGCAACAACAATGAAGATAACTTCACAATAAGCAAACACAAAGCACAATTTTTGCAATAAATATCCACCCTAATAAAAACAAAATGTACAAATCAATGGAAGGACGTATGCTTGATAAGAATATATGAAAATATGTACAATTACATCAAAATATAATAAAATAAAGAATAGGCTATAAAGTGTATATTAAAGATACTATGTCCCTTTTGCAGCCAACATGAAATTATGTAGAATTCTGCAGGAATTATGAATATGTCATGTATGTCCTATCTGTGAAATTTAAACGTTAGCAGTGTCTTAATATTCAAATTATGCAAGGAAACCTGTTTACTTGCTAGACTTCACTGTCAGACATTATTGAGTGACTGACTCGCTTTTTTTCTTCTTTGGTAATAACATACATCAAAATGAGCTTTTAAGGGTACATGAGAATTTTTCTACGTCAATAACCCACTTCTTGTAATGGCCAAAATTAAAACTGGTTGAATCTTTGGGCAGCATAAAAGGTACGACCATTCGGTACAATGTTCTGAAAATCAGACTATTACTTACTGGCTCTATACTGCCTAATAAGTTCTTTCCAGCCAATGCCGATGTGGGCTTTTTGTTGATTATAATACGCACAACCAGCTGGCCCATGTATTGTTATTAATTAATTAATTAACGATCACCATATTTTTTTAAAAGGTAGAGCTGAGTTGGTATGATCATATTGGCTGAATTTCACACATTTTGGGGTCTAAAAATTAGCCGCCTTCATAGCAATTTTTGGTCCCAAAAGGACACTAGAAATGTCATAAATAAGAATAAGTGCAATTACCATGCACTTTAAAGCTGATATTCTAAGCAAATAAATGTCCCTTTATTTGGTACATACGGCAAGCATATGTTATTTATAAGTTTCTCAATTCCATAGTATATCACAAAAAAATTCTGGCTACTTGAAATCCTTAATTGAAATGTCGAAAATATCTGCCCCTCTTTGCATAGAAAATCAGTCACGGCGCTGGTCTACTTTTTATGACATCACGTCCAAGAAAGAGTTTATTCACGTACCCGGATGTTCCATTGAAAGCATGTGCAGAGAGATACGATTTTCTGCTTATTTTGTTTCAAAGGCTGAAAAGTCTAATAAATCATAATTCTATGTACAATTCTTTACCTTCCCCTAATAGTTCATAGTATTAATATCAATTCCCCTTTAAAAAATTATGACATATACATGCCAACGAAGTGCTATTAGTCGATATTTTCACCCTACAATTTTTGTTTTGGTGTTGAAATCGGCCGCCCGCCCCAGAGAGTGAACAGTATAGCTGTCTGGTAAGTGGACTCGGTACCCATGCACAGTTCATTACCCTACAGCGATCTCCCGACGGTTTCTTCTTCCTTTTTCCCATGTCTTTCGCCTTCCTTGGCACTGAAGATCCTTCATCTTCTTCCATGCTGTGCATTGTGCAATCTACCAATTCTGACACACGTAGTCACTGAGGAGCAGGTCTTATAGTTGTTTTTCTTAGCTGGTAACGTCGCTTTCATTCTCTTGCAATTGCCGATAAACATATAACTAGCGCACGTACGTTCCATCGAGTCAAGCAAGCCGTGCCTAGAGCAGCGGCCTGGTCTTACCTCCCGATTCTGCTCGCTTCACAAACGTTCATGCAAGAGCTGCATCACTCGCGGATGAATAACATTCGATCACTAGACGTTGTAAAAATATTATAGAGGAAGCGCGCTTGCATTATCTTGTTCAAGTTTGATATATTTTAAAACATAAAATGTTTAACTGGTACTATATCCTTTCTTGAGGCAGTCTATGAAAAGTACCATCATAGTTCTAGGCCTATTCGTTTTACAAAACTGCTCCTGTACCTTATCTAATGACAAGATAATGCATCCGACTATTCATACGTGCATTAATTAACCTTGTTTCCCAACCAGTAAACTCGTCTTAAATCTCTACCAACTAGGTGAATATGAGGATATAAAAAGGAATCAGCGACTGGAAAATGTTGCTTCGTTATTCTTCATTCAAATGAAAACAGAAAATCCATCAAATATACTCATCAACAACAACAAATCTAAGCTCTGACAGAATAGCATTTACGTAGGGATATCACTACCATTGACTCTCACTGAGCCAATGTCTCCCGTTTGTGACGTCACGGATAGAGGCCCTACTCTACATGCACTTCCAGGTTTCAGACTTAGATAGTTTGGTAGAGTTTACTCTCATAAATTCACCATTCTAGACTTGTTTTTGTCAGTTGGACACTATTTAGAGTTATTATGGGGGTAAAAAGCTTTGTATTGATGTGATTATCTCACTATTTTGGATTCTCTTAGAATATCTACTTTAAAGGCATTTGCGGTCTGAAACAAGAACTTAACTATCCCTTTAAGTTTTTGACTTGTACACTTTCATCCCATCCTAAATTGTTTTATTTTCCCTCCATGGAAATACACATCAAGACAAAAAAAAAACAGAAAATATTGTGTGTTTGGAGTCAGAAGGACATTATCTAATAAGCAAATAATTACCGTTGGTGAAGGTGATGGGACAAACTATCACTTCCGAGGCACCTTGGGTGTAGCTATCTTTCCGAAGCAAAACTGAGGAAAGATAGCGTATACATTCAGATTGCCTAGGAAGTGATAGTTTGCCATCGACTGAAACCAAAAGGTAATTATTTGCTTTATATTCCACATCAGAAACATTTCACTTCTTCCATCATTTGAGAGCAACAAGACATCAATTTACAGCTAGCAAAGGTTTACGATACGTATGGTGCATGCAGTATGGTGGTGTGACCATAAATTTCGTGAGTGACCAAAGTTTGCGTGCTAAACTAAAAGCGCTTAAAGAGTAGTGCAATACACAACGTATACAGTGCGTTGCACTGTGTAGATAGTACATCTATCTTCAGTGAAAGTGCGTTGCACTGTGTAGATACATTGTAGTAAAACTATCTACACAGTGCAACAAACTTTTCTTCTCCCATCTATCTATGGGCTAATCACATGATTTACTTTTGACCAAGATTTGAGCAAGATTCTTAGTATATAATACGTTTTACAATGAGTTAACGCTCTTCTGCCTCTGAACAGAAAATAAGACTTGTCCTTCATACTCAATGCTCTTTGATAGAAATCAAATCCTTGATGGATAAAAGACTTCCTCATTTCAATAAGTTTTCATCGATCATTTAACAAATATCCTGTATATCTTATCTACATGTATGTAATCTGGCAATCAAATTTTTCCGCAGACTAGGAATAAATTGAAAGATTAGGATATTAGAATGGGTGGCAGAAATGTGAGAGGTGAGTCATACAACAGCAAGGAAGCAGACTAATGAACTAAAAAGACCTTAAGTACACGTCACATGGATGTGTATCACATGGTACTGCTGATGATTTATCGGGAGTGGTGCAGGCACTACTGTAATGCTACAGAACAATTTAAAATCACCTTTCTCCTCATAATTAATGCAATAAAACATTCACTATCCAGTATACCAGTAGTCGATATTAATTTTTCATTCAACTGAAGCTTTGCAAAAGACAGTTCTTTACGGTAGAACTTCCTTCACAGGGGGCCCATATTATATTTTTGTAGGGCCTCATTTTTCATTTTTTGTTGGGGGATGAACTAGAGTTGCATCTTAGAGGTCTGAGGTTAAAATTTGGATATCTGGAGTCTAGTTTAGGGATCTGGAGTTAAAATATACGGATCCATGTGTGTCCAGCCCCTATTAAAACTAGTATTATTATCTAGCTCTGCACTAGCCTAGATCACCTTATTGTCAAAAAAAATAATGACTGATATAACCATTGTACAAATGTACAGTATACTTAAGCAGCCTTCGTATTGACTTTAAGATAAAACACAATTACTTTTCATTGATTTCTTCTTCATGGTCTTGATATTGATTTATTTCAATGCCAAAGTTAATCTACAATTCATTCATTGTTCTTGTGATGTTGACAAACGACCTTCAACATTTCTTTTCATATTCTTCTCTGCTTTTGGCAGGGAGGTTGTTAATACCTTGAATGAATACGTCATATCGTTTGGCATGTAGTCAAGTGACCTGGTAGGCAAAACATTTTATTTTTATTTTCTTCAGACAGAGGTTCCTTGCACACTTTTGACACTAGTTTGCAGGGGAAAGAAAATTCAGGGGCACTCAGAGCCTTACATTGGCATTGGCCATTTTCATGGACCAAATTTCTTCCGACAGAGGCTCCTTGCACACTTTTGACACAAATTTGTGGGCGAAGAAAATTCAGGGCCATTTTCATGAACCAAACTGCCCTTCATCTTTGTGTAATTTGAGTGCTACTAATCAACTGTGATCATGTTATTTTGCGGAACATGGTGAATGGCTTCAGGATATTGGTTGCAGAGGTGGCCTTCCTTAGCGCTGAGTTGGACATCATATACATACATTGACAATATTTTCTTTGAGCATATCTGAAAAATGGTCCCAGTGAAATTTAAATCAAATGAGAACTAAATCATGTCTAATCTTCTTAGAATGATACCAAGGTCAGTGGCACCCTGGAGAGTGACGTTCAAACAATGGTGTTAAATGGACATTGGTACATGTAAGTATATAGGAAGCCTGTTTCATCTGAACATCAAGAGCCAGTAGACATATTTTAACAAAGAGTTAATGCCCTTCTAGCTCTTAACATACAATATGTTGAAGAGAATAGAATAAACTTAAAAAGTACATACGGGTACCGGTATATATCATTAAAAACGTTTTACATCTCACATTTCTATCAATGTAAGGAAAATACTATTTTGTGCATCATTTTAATTTTTTTAATAAATTTCCAAAGGAATGATTTGTATTGTTTGTTAGGTTTTCTCTTTCTCTCTCTCTCTCTCTCTCTCTTTCTCTTTCTCTTTCTCTCTCAAATATTGCATATTTTTAAACCCTCAAAGAAATTTACCTTCAATTCATTGAAATCCCTGGTAAATGGCACTAGAACCTCATACAACGACGAATACGCAACAAGCGCGCCTAACTCCATGCGATCGTTGGTTGCGATGTAGTCAAACATAGAACACAGACACGTCTGCGCTACAGAACGCCTTGTCTCTGTGGTCGCTGGGTCAAGGGTTACTGATGAGGTCGTGAGAGGACGCATCATGGAAAGCGATGCATCTAAGATCACTAACGTCGGCATGGTTGACTCCTGCTAGCTCTGTTTGGGAAAAAATATAAGAGTAAAGAAAGATTTTTTATTAAAAATAACAGGAAAGAAGTAACAAGTGATATTCTTTGCTTGAACTGATCATTATGTAATGATATAAAGGTGGATCGTTTTTAAGCACATGAAACACACTTGTGTCTTAATGAGCTGAGTAATAAAAGAGCAAGAATAAATGAACACTTTCAAGGTACAAAGTCTTCGTACAAACTTCTATTAGGAGCCAACGGTAAATGTCGTAATTTTATGACCTACAAAATTTCAATCATCTTTTTTATACCTATCTTCTGTCATAAAAAGACATTAAATTTTAAGAAATGTGCACAGACATCTCAGTATTATTATTGTTTTTTCAATTTTTTTTAAGAGTGACCTTACTACCGTATATAATCCAACTAAGAAATGAACTTAAATAAATATTTTACTAGAAGTGATAACTGTAAAGTAACCCATGCATTTGAACATATCTTGCTGGCTGATGCATCCACATTAACTACATTTCAGAAATTGCTTCCTTTTTAGAGGGCAGCAGACAACATTTCTTCATTTTGTACTACTACCCAATCAATTTCAATTCATGAATTCACAGAAATATAAAAAGCACTTGATGTTTCACAGATTCTCTTTGTCCCAATTAACAATAGAAATACCCGGTATGAGAAAGGCTACACTAAAATATTAATAAATTCTCATAAACTAATAATTCATCTAGCATCCTCTTTGGAGCTGAAATATAAAAAAGCAGGCTGAAGTCCCATCTAAATCCAAGGCAAAGGCTAATGCACTTTATAATTAATTTGACCATATTACAATTATCCCCATTTGTTTTATATTATGTTGGTCGACACAAGGATTTTGTCTACGTCAATACAAAAATTGTATAATCATGATCTTGAATTGAGAGTGAAAAGTAAGGCTGTAAACATGAGAAATCTTATGCAAATGGTGGCTGACTTGAAGGTAATATTCTTTGTTGAGAGGCAGAAGGTGTTAACTCTAAGTCTAATTGTTTGATTTATTGATCTTCTAGCTCTCAGCAGACAACACAAGTTAACCTGCCTTAGTGGCCATCTTTCTATAAAGGCCACCAGTCAATAGTGGTTATCTCGTCTCCACCTACAGTGTAGGAAGAAACATATAATGTGGAACCTATCAATAAAGGCAACCTGTCTAGAAAGGTCACCTGTCTACAGCAGCTGCTTTTCATATTTCCCTTTTGTTGTTGCTGTAATAGACATGTTTGACTGTATTTAGAATGACATGATGATGCAAGAGACTTCATAGGGTAATAACTTTCAACTTTCAGCAAAGAATCACTATCAGATGACAAGTTTACAGTAGGTTTGCGGTTGCACCATGTGTGAGAGAGAGGGAGGTTTGAGGAGTCCTGAAAAGGACTCTGACTCAGTAATCTTTCTTGGAGGAGTGTAGTCCTGAAAAGGACTGTTTGTTATCTTTCTTACATGTAGCATATACATGTAGTTCTTAGGAGAACTTAAAGTGCTTGGAGTTTGTAACTTTACCAAGACTTGGCCAAATTTCTTATCATTTTGATGATTCCAGAACCTTGCAATACACACAAATTCTTATATGCTAGATGAGGAACCTTTTCTGGTCGATTCCATCGTTTCTTTCACAATGCAATCGCATGACCGGAACTCAACTTCATCCTTAAACAATACAGCACTTTTCAATTCAGGATAATTATCACAATATCAATTTTGTAATAACAAAAATTATGGTTTTTGTATGAGCAATGGCCTATACTATGAAGTCTGTTAATGCCCAAGATATTCAGTGATTATAGGATTAATCAGCAAGTTGTATCATATAAACATAAATCAACATCACACATAGTTTGACAAATAAGAATATTTGAAATTCATTTCGAAAACCTGAAATAATAATAATAATAATATTTAATTTGTATATAGCGCTTATTACAAATGTCTCTAAGCACTTTACAAATATATAACCTCAAACTCAAACAACAATTACTGAAAACTACACTAATAAATGTACTATTTTTGTAAGTGTGTCAAAATTCAATTAATTCCATAAAGTTCAACCCCTATCAGTATAAAGCCTATCACATATTCTTCTAATAATCTCCAAGTAATAATACAATAGATAACAATAGATTATGACTAATAAGATGGCTTCCCTTAATCAATTAAAGGACCATTTTAGTTGTTATGCTTTCACCTCTTGGTCATAACTACCAGACCCTTCACTCACGTCATTGGAACCATTATTAGATCATCCCATGTCAAATATTATAATCATAGACATAAATATCATGTGGAACATCTGACCTGTATAAAACTAAAAGCTGAAAGTCATTCTTCCATTGTTGAGCACAGGAATAGCTCAATCATGAGACCCTATGCGTGGATGAGTAAGAAACCTCAGTCAAACTTTTCACCCTAAGGCCTCTTTCATACGTGACACAATAAACCGGAGCAAAATAAAGCCATTTTACATGTATGTGTGAATGAGTGGGTTGTAGGGGTGAAGAAGAAAAATTAGGTGCATGCAGCAAATACTAGAAAGTATACTCACTTATGTGTATAATATCAGATACAGATAGTAAAAATAAGTACCCATATATCAGTCTATTTTGGCCGCAGCGTTTCTTTATTTGGGCGATTTACCAAGTCATGTGTAAACAAGCCTTAACCAACGCAACATGCGGCTAAACATAACCATGGCACCCTGGCGCAAAGGGGAGTTACACTGACGTCTATAAACGCCTCAATCACTGCCCAAAACTGACATCATTTCCACATCCCACGTACGTCATATCACCCTCCATTCATCCGGGTTCCATTTTAACGCAAACACACCGTCTAGTCTCCTCATGCAGGAATGAATTTATTGGTTCATAAGCCGGTTACAATCCTATGCCACGGATCGAGGAAGTGTCTTGGAGTGTTAATTGCGTCGATTGGGAAAAGAAAGGAAGCGATAAGACTTTTCCTGTGTTTCAATGCAGAGTTTTTGCAGCTGTTTAGAAAGTACAGTTGTTGATATTTCGTAGTATATGTGCCTGATGACGTCAAACTTCGACCAACAAGTTACAAGGTAATTTCCAAATTTTGCTATGTATACTTTATCATTAATATCTCATACCTTTAATATTCTATAATTGCTTTCATGAATAACACTCTTAACTATCTCTTTACTGCATGAGGTTGTTATTATTATTCAATATAAACACCCCAGTAATATAGCATAAGCATTAATTTAAATAAGAATAGTAGTAAAAAAGAAAAGAAAATGGCTGTCATATTATAATGTTCACAAATATGATCTTGGGATGTTGTACTGTACATATTGAACAAGCATATATGCTTACAATTTACAATAAAAGAAGTTTTGATTTTCCCCTTTATTAAGAATGAGAGTACAAATTGTACAACTTTTAGCTGAGTTTACAATCTCTATAAACAAAATTCATAGCACAGACCATTCCTGGTTTGCCTTTTGTAGACTAATGCCTTGATCATGTACGTAACTGTATCATA
>BEXV01000565.1:85913-145653 GCA_003118195.1 Hemicentrotus pulcherrimus | reverse complement strand
CCCTTTCTCTTTTATAATTTTTTATGAATAGACTTACAACAGTTCTTTCCATGTTTAAATACATGTAATCCTGTTATTTAAAAGTAATTATGTTCATTTTGAATGATCAATTCGCCATCCATACTAAAATTGCTCTAGATTAATTGTACAGCACATGCTGCTGAGACAACTGCTCTGTACTTTATCAGGCTACTGCAATTCAAACTTCAAGTATCTTTCTCTTTAAAATTTATGACAATGTACAGTCATAACATCTGGGACAAAGGCACATTTATAGAAAGCATTATGAAAGTCTACATCAAGTTTTTAGAATGCTAGCACTCTGAATGACTAGACAGATAGATGTGTTGTCTAGATGGAGCTAGAAGGGCATTAATTCAGAATTTAAATGATATGAGTTACCATCCTTCTGGCTCCAAACAAGTGTATCCCTGGCTAGTGTGTTGTATTGTCCCGAAAACTGTTTATGTCGTATTCAAAGATATTTTATAGTCGGACATTTACATTCCACCATATGACAAATTATCAGTTTTTAACAGTTTGAAGCAACAGCATTTGTTCATATTATAATAAACAGTATACACGTCCTAATCATTATCTCATAAAGTTATAATGAAGAAAATAAAAGTATAACATGTGTGCCTTTGTCTTATTTAGGAAATATTGCACCACTAGGAAACTGTAATCAAATGTCGTCAATTTCTACACTTAATGCACTCTTTGATTAATCAATCATAAACAACTACAGGTAAACATATTTTTCACCAGAAAAGAATGAGGAAATATCTATATATTGAATTGCAATCCTTGTGTACCAACAAGTAAACCATAATTAATCAATCAGGGAATCATTTAGAATTTATCTTATTTAGAAAATCCATCATACATAACGTACAGTACAAGAATCATTCTAACTTCTACATGTACATGTACATGTAGAAAGAAAATAGAATAAAAACACTATAACCTTTATAAAGGACTTCAAGAAATATATTCTTAGTAATACAACTATACATACTTGATAAAATTGTATGTAATTTGTAAAGTATAGATTCAGGACTCAGCCATATCTCCTCTGTACAGCATGAATTAATATTGATAGTTTATCACTTTACTCTTAATATTGCAAAAGAGTGATGCTACATCTATAATGCATTTTTTTCTAAGAGGATGCGAGCCATATTGTGCTATTTCATTAGGTATACTCATTAATTTACTTTTAATTGCATGTACCTGTCGGCTTAGTGTATGCAAAGGTGCACACCAGTTTCAGTTAGCTGTTTTTGTAATTACCTGAAAAATTAATGTTTACCTGATCTTTGCTGATAAACACAAACAAGTACTGGTGGTAACTTGACTTTTTAGCATTTAGAAAACAAATTAATTCATTTTGTTTTTCACAATTTGTTTAGTTGATTGCATGCAGATGCATTTGAAGCAGTTCATTTTGCTTTATATTTTGGACTTATTTAATCATGAATTTTTATTTGTTGTTGTTTTGCCAACATTGTTTTGATGGTTTATTTGTTGAGGCTTGTTAGTAGAGTATTGAAAAGGATGGATTGTGACAAACACTGTCTTCTTGTCTTGTTGTGAAATTGCTGCTCAAAATGCCTTGAAGTGACTATAGACGTGCAGTCCGGCCATCAAGCAGTTGCTGCCTGCATTCTTAAATCAATGTAGGGTTTCCTGTTTATCTCTAGTACTTGAAGTACATGTAGCTGAGCATTTCACTAGACCTTGGAAGCACAAATGTAAATGATAATATTGTGTACCAAAATCATTTAGAAACCAAATCAGTATAAGAAATTTATGTCATAATTTTTTTCAGTCAAATTATTCAAAATTTGCTTTACTGTAGGCCAATGCAGGGATAAAACTTGACCCTTTAAGCTAGAATTTTATACATTACATCAAATAGTGGTTTCTGGAGGGGGGGGGGGTTGTTTCACAAAGATCCAAATTGAACTTATCTTTAAGTTGGACTTACAATTATGGAAAGCCGTTATTTTTAAAGGCATAAAATGTTGATTCAAATCATTCATATTTTTCTATTATCAAGGAGATTTCATGTTCTTGATATGGAATTTATAAAAGTCTAAAATACTTGAATTTTTCTCTTTTGAGTATATTTTATTGTAAGGCTACAAATGGCTCACCATAATGTTTAAGTCTAATTTAGAGTTAAGTTTGACTTACGATCTTTGTGAAACACCCCCTGGTCTGCTTACCATTTGCATTTGTTTGTATAAATCATGCATACAGTATATACATGTACATGTATACAGTACATGTGTATTGACACTGATACATGTATGAGGATATTTTTACTAGAGTCTGCATGACTCTGTTTTTCTTGGTTGATTTTAGCATGTAAGAAGTGGCACCCAATGAATGCACGTCTGGTTGACCAGAGCATCGGTGTAGAAAACTCTAAAGGAGGGAAATGAATTAAAAGGTAGAGGGAATCGAGGAGATGAAAATGAGATGCCTGAAGGGAAAAGAGAGACTCAAATGAAAGCTGCATTTTGAGTTTGCAAATGAGACGGGAAAGCTTGGCAGTCGGTTTCATTCTCCAAGCTTGCCGATGGTGGTTGCATGCACGGCGTGCCGTGAAAGAAAATACGACGTCGGTAATATGAGCGGTTTTGATCACTGTAGGAAAACAAAACAATCCCTCACGTTGGGAGGATTTGAATTGATGATAAGGCGTTAGATATACTGGGAGAGGGTCTTCTTTCACTAAAGTCAGATCCGATGCGTGTTCGGGGTTAATCTTGTTTGGCTGCGCAAATCCAAAGTTTTCCCCTCACTTCTTCTTCTTTTTTAACTCTGGTCTTCGTATTAATCTTGTTGAAAGGTCCGCCTTGATGGTATTTATCCTCTACTCTTTTGAGAAATGCTGGAAGATAATTTTATTTCTTGTTTAATTATACTTTTACTATTTGTTTTATTTTCACTCCATTCACGCTGCTCCTCATAATAATTCCTGTAAAAATCTTTTTATTTGGACACCCCATATCTCCCTTTGTCTTCTCTCTCTCTCTCCCTCTCTCTCTCACTGTCTGTCTGTCTGTATCTCTCTCTCTCTCTCTCTCTCTCTGTCTGTCTGCCATTAAGTGGCCTACTACTTTCATTATATTATATTCTACTTGAGTACTGACCATTGCGGATTCTCCATTCTTTCTATGCGTTCGATGGCATGTAAACTTTAGTATTCATACTTTGTTCCTGGCTTGCCAGTACTTTACCTGCGACAGGAAAAGCGGAATAGTATACATGTAGATCTTTCTTGAAGCCCCAGTTTTGTTACCATAGTAACAAGATTAAGGCGTAATTTACTCACAACCCACACATATTGGGTAGCTAAAAGAATAGCCAGCCAAGAGATAAATGATAGGTGGTCATGTAGGGGAAGAGTTGAAATTCATGTCTCTGCCTTAGTGCTTGTATTGCTAGTTTATAGCTTTGATATTGGTTATAGCAAAATATAAATAAATATATACAGGGAATACATGTATGTGTGTGTTTGCCTCCTAGCATTTCTAGCATTCTATTATAGCCATTAGATTAATTTGAAACTTGATTTTAAATATACTGTACACATGTACAGTATGAGTTGAATTATGATTTTAACTAGATGATGCAGCTTACTTAATTAACATTTTTCTGAGATTAATTAGAATAGACTCCTTACCCTGAAATTTTGCCTCGAATAACCATTTCAGCTGTTTGTGAATCTCTTTTGAAAGCTCTTTTGACTTAGTATTGGATGTACACCACATGTACAATGTACGCTGAGTGGTTATGTGTAATAAGTCTAGAGAGAAATAAGAGTATAAAGAAGTATGAATTCATGTAGAAGACATTTTTGTAAAAGCTAGCTTTAATAGTTTCAATATTAATATTGGTTACTTGTATATCACTCACACACACCACACAAAGTGCTCAAGTGGATATTATTATTACTCTGCTCCATTCAAGCTACTACAATAATTTCATTGAAAAAGATAAAGCAAATTAAAAAAGGGTAGCATTATTTTCCAGCCATCAGCAATATGTCCAAAACGTGAGCTCACTGGTATTACTGGGCAAAGACAAAGTTCTATACTGCATTATGTTTTGATCAGAATTTCTTCTGCTTCACTGCACGTTTTACAGGATTTTGTTTGAGCCATACTCCATTCATTATAAGAGGTACTTCAAACGGCAGTTGCAAGCACTTGACAATGTTCAGATTGTACTCCAGGTTGTAGATGCGTGTATCACGTTTGAAAGCTGGTGAAATCTGTTGTGTGAATTATTCAGATTATAAATCTGAGTGACCTATTCATGTGAATGTAAACGATAAAGCAATTGTATTAAATAACATGTGTGATCAATATTGAGTGTTGAAAGCTGCAGTGTATAATTACAAGATATTTTCAGCTAACCCCTGTCTGTCACAAGGTCCTCTGTTCAGAGTAAGAATGGTGTTAACTCGGTGTTAAAGTATATTCATTAAACACCCTTATGGCTATATTAAAACAGACATTGTAATGGTTTGTGATATTCCCCAAGAAAGATATTAACCTCAAGATACCAAAGTCATATTCAAATTCAACTTCTTACTCCGAAAAAGGATTGCATTGCATAGTGTATATTACAGTACAAGGGACCCATGTCACCCATTGCATAAAACTTAGCATTGATGGTAACGTTGCCATAAATGGTAAATTCCTTGGTAGCCTTCATCTGATTGGCTGCTCAGTAATGTTTTCATTGTATACATGTAGTTGATATTGATGGGAAATTTACCATCAGTGGTAAGTTTTATGCAACAGAGTTCTGCTACTTTTCATTGTGAAAACTCAAGTATGTTGACAAATAAAAGCCAAGATGATTAGCTACAACAATGCGGAACCATAAAATGACAAGAAAGAAAACAATAGATTGTTAGATGTATGCCTACATTCCTTCTCTAATTCCTTTGATGTTCAGCTAGCATTCAGGACATTTTTTTTCTCATTTGATCTATTTGATCTAGGAATTACTTAAAATTACATTCTCGAAACCCAATCCTTAAAATGTTATCTTGTGATATTTCTTTTGGTTGATTCTAAATACTTCCAAAGACTTCCCATGGTGCATCAGTCCATGAAGCATTTCCTGTGGAAGAGCTTGGAAACGTGAGAGAGAGAAGCTAACATGGGGTGGCCTTGTGTGTAAATACCACGCTTCTTTTAGCTGCGTCATTTTGTCACTAAAGGCCGCCTTTTTTTTCTTTCTTGTCAGGTCTCATTCCCTGCCAGCACTCAACTTTCCCCGCTCCTTGTAATATGATTATCTAGACAGATAGGTGTCATTCCATTTCGTTTTATCTCAAGAGGTTAAAAGTGAGGTTCACAGTTTTTTGCCTTTCTCTTGTTTGCTCCCCCCCCCCCCTGCATTCTCTCTACTTTGCCTTAATTTTGCGCTTTAAAAGGCAATGCAGAAAATTTACCATATGGAAAACGGCTTTCTAAAAGGATTTCTCCTTTTATTATAAATGACCAAAGCACAATGATTCTTATACATGTATATCATGATGATGACATTTTAAGATAAAACAGATTTTTTTTAAAGACAAGTGAGTGCATTACATTGTTATATGCACTACACAAGAAATTTGAGATGCTTTAGTACATAATATGGACATAGTTACTTTTTTATCAAATGTATTTTCACACAATGAGAAGACATTTTGTTCAAAGCTGAAGTTACAATGTAAGCTGAAGTTCTAATGATTTGTACATTTTGGATATTTTAGCTTGTCTTTGTCTAAACACTTTTGATGTAAAGAATGCTATAGCACCATATGCATTCATATATTATTAGTCAGTCCAATCCCCCTCCTCATTTGTGGATCAAATATTTATGATACATTTCTGATTATCTACTCCAAGAATTATGATATTGTATACTCAGAGGAAGTAGGGTACTACATGTACTTCATAGGTAAACTTCACGGTAAACAGTTATGTAACACCCTTCCTGCTCTCTATAAAAGTTGGAATGCATCCAAGAATGGAATAATCATACGTTATCTCAAAAGACAGAAGCTTAGAGGAATTAAGAGATGAAGATGCCATTCAGTCGTCTTACTAAGATATGAAAACACTTTACTGGGGTAAGACCGCAGGAGGTAGAAAGTATAGAAGAACCTGCATGTATAAAGACTGCTCAATGGGGACCAAAAATGTGATCTTAATAGGCAGGTGGTCTTTATGTACAGGTTCCTGTCATACAGTAGAACCTGCATAAAAGACAACTCAAGTAAGAACATACATGTGAATGTGCTCTATATGTACAGGCTAAAAATGTGAAAATGTGTTTCTTCAAGGAACACTGTTCAAGCAAAACAGGAAACGTAGCCTTTATAGACAGGTGTTCTTTCTGTACTGATAGTGGCTAAAGCAGGTATTGCTGTAGATACAGTCATCTAGATTTACCTTACATTTTACAGAGATGCGAACCAGTATGATTAAATCGTATTTAGTACGATAATAAGAGTGAAATACGATAATACGATATCACCTCTTAAAATACAATTCTTAAATTTTTTTTTAAAGTCTCTTTTTTTGTGTGTGTCAAGAGGTTGGCATCTCTGATCTTAGCTTCATGTACATGTAAGATAACAGCATGCATATGAGCCAGCATGTAGAGTACATGTACATAGACTTGTTTCTTTCATGTAAACTTTTACAAAGGTATACAAAGGAAATGGGTTTAGAGAAAGCTGAAGCATACATGTACATGTACATATCTTTCCTATTTTCATGAAGTGCCGGTAGTGAATGAAAATCGCATACAATTTGCCTGCAGATTTTCCTCACTACTGTCACTTCGTGAAAACTGGAAGGATATGTGTAGGCATATAAACATGTTTCTCTTAACCTTACTTTGGAAAAGGAAATGGGTTTTGTAGCGTGTGCAGGTCCATGGGCATTGAGTGTACGTGTTTCCTCCTAACCTCCACCAAGGTAGGAGAAAGCAGTAATCAAATGATTAGAAGCCATACATTGTATCCAATCTAATAAGAGATGGAGATGATGATGATGCCTGCCCAGGATAACATCATCTGAGCAGGATGCTGCTATCATCATGGAGGAATCTTTAAGATGGTTAGAAATCCTCATCGGCCATCTTACACGCTTCATTTACCAAGTAGGGCTGGATAGGAGGAGCTTATGGCTTTAAGAGGATTATGGGCAAGGTCTTCAGGAAAATGATCAATCCTTCTTCTTGCTTTTATAATCATCCCTTGTTGGTGGAGAAGTTAAAGGAACTATTTTGTATTTGTCTTTTCAAAAATGGAAAAGGTTGTATAGTTCACAAATCATAAAAAAAATGATTGAAAACGTATGGAAAGGTTTCAATATGTTTAAAAGAGAAGATGAATTTTATTGTATCATTTTTTAAACAATTGGAAGTCTGGCAAAGGAAGAAACAAAACTATTACTTATTTTGATTCCAAAGAAATTAAGAATATGATTAGAATGACAATGATTTTTGACAAAAACTGGATTGATTATTTGTCTCTAAAGACACCCTTACACTTGTATTCAAGGGGAAAATGCTGCAGAAAGATTTTTTTTTAAACAGTTCACGTGTAAAAGAATCTAAAATGGAGGGGAAGAAAGAAACTCCATGCAACATAGGCCCCTATGAAGGATTAATTTTGGAAGTCGTAATAAAAAGATTAAAGCACACTATGGATCATTTTTTTTTATTTTGTCACAATGTTTGTTTGTTTTTTTGTTTTTTTTTGGAGGCATTAAAGTACATTATATGCAAACAAGGCTTGTAGGTTTTCTCTTGTTGGAGACCTTTGTATTTGTTCCCTAGACTGCTCAGTTTATTAATCTACTGGAATATACTGATGGCCTATTGACATTTTAGTACAAATACACTTTAATTCCATTACTCCATCCATCAAACCCAGTTTACATAGAGCAACAGCATGTTTAGACAACAGGAAATCAATATTCTCATTCAGGCAAACAATAACATTATTTAGATGTATCCTCAATGAATAGTACTGGTAGTAATAAAAAAAAACACGCTCTTGGCTTCAAATAAAATTTGACTGAGTTGAAAGCTTTGTGTTTTTTTCACTGCCACCAGTGACTAAATTGCAAAAGCTTCTCAAGGTTGATACATATAAACAACAGTGAACTACCAATAATGCTGTCAAACATTCATAGCATAAATGTTACTCAAATGATAAGATAATGTTTTTATGAATTCATGATCGTATATGTGTGCAAGATATATCATATTTACAGGGGAATTAGAATGCCTTGTCTTGATGCTAAATATACACCCTAATATGGCACTTAAGTTTTTACTCTTGAAATAAATATCCTGACTGATGTGGCTAGTTCAAAAAATGGTTGCGCAGTTTTGCATACTGCTCAGAGACAAAGAAAGACTGATTGATTAATGAGTATTCAAGTTTGATGGCATTGGAAGTCTGAAGTAGACAATTGAAGTGGTTTATTGCATTTTTATGATCAGATGATACTTGAACATGTATGAAGAAATAAGGGTAAAATTCATGCGCATGGCATGTTATGTGCTGGGCAAATAGGCGACAACGGAAACACAGACTGGATTTTATGAAAAGTGCATCAAAGTTATAACTTTTCTTTGACCACATCTACATGTATGCAACCCATTTCAATTATTATATCTTCTTTATTGTTAGCATTGAAAATTCCTTTGCTTCCTTTCATTATTCTGTAATCATTACGTTGACAATTCAATGAGAGAAATAAACAAATAATGACCAAAATAAGATTAAACATAAATATATATACATCTGTACATGTTTATATATACATATTTGCAAGACTGACACCGATGTTTTCATACATTTTGTGCATTTTGTATTATACCTTGTAAGATTTCCCATTCCTGTGCTCCGATTAACTACCGGTAGTTACTTGATATTCCACACGCATGACTCATCATTATCAGAACTTTAGAGTCAAGTGTTCTCAGAAAGAGCCATTATCCACTAGCTTTTAAGAATTAGTGTTTGTCTCCTGGAATTTAGATTTTCTTTTCCTATTCCCTATTTCCTTCTCAAGATTCCTTGTCTGGGGGCATGATTGTTTTTCCTTTCTTTCTCTTTTCTTTCTCCCTCTCTCCACTTTCCATTTTCCTGGTTTTTACTTTACTTTCCTTTAATTCATTTCTTCTTTTAGTTTTCTTTTCTGTCTACTTACAACTCTTTTTCCAAGTCATTGTTTTCCTTCCCTGTGTACATATGTTCCAACTTTCACTCTGAAACACACTATTTTCCTCCATATTTCAGCTTTTTAAAATGTCATTTATGAAGCTCAATTATTTATATTTGTTTTTATCATTTTCAGTTTGTAACTGTACATATATTAACAAAGCCATTTAGGAGTGAAATAAACAGCTTAAATGAAACTAGCAATATTTCTACATGTATGAATCCTATCAAGTTATACAGATATATATGTGTGATCTTGTAATTCATTCTTGATTGTATGTGTAGCAAGGTGACCCACTTTCTGGATGAAAGTAGTTGCTTTCTATCACTTCTGCTTCTCTCTGATTGGTCTCCATAGGCCCATCAGATATTGACATTTGTCATTCTTTGTCCCGTCATATGCAATAATTGTTGCATTTTATAATGATCTGAATTTAAGATGCACACAGGTACATGTATGTACATGTAGTTGGGTTCAAGGCAATGTCTTAAAAGCTGGCTTTGGCATGTGAATAAAAAGTACTTCTTATTATCCTGCAAAATATTCATTCTTATTCAGTAAGTGGTAATTCATATCAAACATATTTTTTTTAAACAGAAAGTTGGCCTCCACAGCCACAACAAAAAATATACATAAGTAATACTGTCAATATCATAATTCAAATGATTCATTCGTCACTTTTATTTCCGGCATTGCAGATATTTTTAGGTGACAACATGAAACTCTTTGGTCATGAAACAATTAAGAATACAGTATAGATAATGTAAACTAAAGTATTATAAAGATGTTTTAATCAAATAACCCAGCTACAACTGGGTTTCTAGGAATCGTACAACATCAAGTTTATTCAGACTTTGCTAAAATTGTTTATTATATATTGTCATAGTCAACAAATGAAAGAAACCTACATGTACTGCCATAAAGTGACTCGGTAACTTTGTGGAAGGTTTATGAAAAACTTGCATAATTTATGTATGAAATGTTACTTATTATATTCCTTCTACTGTACCATAAAAATAAGACATAAGACAGGCTTTTAAAAATCTGTCAACACTTAAATGTCTGAAATGATATAGAGCCAAATCATTGCTTTGTGAAGATTTATATTCACCTAAAATGTAATTAAATTGTAATAATATAGCAGGGAGAATTAAGGAATAGATCAGATCAGTTTTTCCCAATTTTTATCGTTAATAATGGTTCGTTTTCACTCAAACTTTCAGATTATTTTTAATTGTACATCTAGCATTGAAGTCACTTCCTTAGAACCATTTCCTCTCATCTGAAAAATGTTACAACATGTAAGTCCCTTTAAAGGCCATAATCTGACATTGTAAGTGTATTTGATACAAAACAAAGGATCATAATCACCCGAGGGCAATGACTCTTACTTAATCCTGTTTGCTTTCATCATTATATATAATTACAAGCCACCATCAAAGTCATTTTCTCCTTATGTGTTGCATGTGTACATAGAGTGCATTCAGGATGTATAGCGCGAGACACTGTACCTGTGATCGAAAATTGGTTGCCATGGTGATGGGTGTCATTATTGTAGCAGACTAGCACGTAGCTGTATAGCAATTAGAATAGATGTAGATGCCATGGTAGTGACGTAGTATGGAGTGAGTTGTATGGACTCGCGGTAGGTGGTAATGCCCATCAGATCTTGTTTGGATGACAATAAGACGAATTCTGATGTAAAGAATATCCAGATGGACTATTGTTAAGATAGTATGATAATATATACATGTATCTAAGAATCTAAGTTGAATGATTTCCGAAAGGACATGTATCTTCATGTTCTTAGGTGAAAGGTCAAATCTTAAATTCTCATTTTCACTTCCGGGTGAGACTCCAGATGAACTTTGAGTCAAGATGATTACGAAAAAGAATCTTCTGGAATGGAATGATTCCATAGTGGTGTAGGCTCTCTATTTTTGTTGGTTACAGGTAGAATCTCGACAGTTCTAATTAATCCTCCCTTACAAGCGAGAATGATCTACATTGAGTATGTATTTTTAGTCATTATGATTACTTGGAAGGATAAATTTACAGAATGAAATAGTCTTGTTGAGCTGAATATTCTTTTTAGGTTAAAAAATCAAATCTTATTTGACAACTTTTATTTTCACTTGTAATTGAATTGGAATAAAAATCAATTTTTCAATATTGAGAGAAGGCAATAATTAGGAGGAATCTTAAAGAATTGAATAATTCATTGAGGTATGTGGTATCCTTGTTTAAAGGTCAAATCTTAATATTTCTAATTCTAAGAAGACCACATATCGTTGCCTGGCTAGCAGAAGGGTGTTAGCTCGAATTTCAGGTAAAAAATGAAGCGCTAAGCAGAAGGGTGTTATCATTAAATTGCCTCAAACTTTTATAAAACTGACTTATTTCCGCAAAAAAAAATTTGGCCGTGTTCTACTATAACATTTCTATTATTCTTTTAAGTTTTAAAACCTATTTTCGAGACGGAATGCAGTTTAAATCATTAAATGTGAATAATTTAAAAAGTAGTTTTCGAGTCGCTCACGCCCTTCTGCCAGCTGGTCGACGATATATATGGAGAGAAGACTACTGAATAGGACAATCTATAGATTGGAATATGTTCTCCCTATTTGTAGGTAAAAAGTTACATATACTAAAATACAATCAGTTTTCCCTTTCTATCGGTATCTCTACTATCATGTTTTGTTTGCCTTAATTCAGCCTAACAGAAAATACAGAAAGTTATAACAAATTAACAATCATTGTGAGATTTTACATGCTCTGAAGAATTTAACCTCACTTTGGATGAGAAAGGTTTAAATGTAGGAAAGTTTTAGCTTTGTTTGGTCATTTTACAAAATATCAGGAGTATGCTGCATTGAAAATTTAATTTTGGCAGAGAAAGATACCCTACTCTTCCACTAGACCTTTCCAATAACTGTGTGATTTATTTTGATAACATTACAGTACAAAAGCTTTGATAGCTTTGGTTGAACCAATGTCCTGTCTGAACAACTATGACATATTGTGAGTGAGAGGAAAAGAATATAGGCAATATAAAGTCAGCTAGATGTATTGATTACCTTTTTTATGTCATTTTAGGCTCATTTTACCCACGAGATGTTGCCTTACAATTTGGGTAAAATGTTTGCCAGACGATGACGTAGGGATTGTGTTTCTTTGTTCTCATCTTTGCCTGCTCGTTAGAGTAACGCACGCACTACATGCGGAACCCATCATCTGCTTATACTTGAGTGCTTTAAAATGAGGGGATGTTGTAACAATTTTCCCTTCATCTTACCTATTCCACATTACTGTTCTTTGTATGTCTCATTATATTATTTAAAGTTTTTATAAATATTCATCAAAACCATTCTGTTTTATATTCCCTTCTGCTAATTCTAAGAAGCATAAGTCCAATCCTTTGTTTTTAATTTATGGGGCATGATTTATTACAAAGAGTTTTGCATGCTTCAATTCCTTAAATGTATCATTTAACATATTCGCAATGCAAACATTTTTTTGTTAAAATAAGTTATTTTTATTTTTATAGAGTCTAACAGAAAGTACTTAATTTGTAATTAATTAATTTAGATATTTTGTTAACTCGTATTTAAGCTCAGCCATAAGCCACACAAGGAAGCAGCAGCAGCTATATCATGTAACCTTAGACCTAAACAAAGAATCTTTATAGGCAATTACTTTTCAATTTCGATCTGGTTATGTCTCCTTAGTCTGCATGCACTCCCTATACTCCCAGTTCAATAATCAAGTCCTGAGCAGCAAAGAAAAGATAATAAATTCACAAACTGCTTCCAATTTAATTTAGATGTATGGATCTCTGGGCAAGGTTTTTTCCAGCTAGATATCAATTTTAAAAATTGCCATTATAGGGATCGACTTGTCAGTCTAAACATCAATATCGTGTCTCAGCCGTTGAAAGAACCCTCTCAAAGGACCCCCGCCATTGTCGTTGATCTCTTTTCATTCCTAGACATCTTCCTCTTTTTTCAATAGGATGTGTTTTTGTGTGTGTGCATCTTCGTTTCTTGTTGACATGGTGTTACCGACGCCTTTCAAAGTCACAGGTGAACATGCAGGACTTTTACAAGATCGTTAGTAATATGCAGCCTGGTGCCATGGCAACCTCTTCTTTGGATACCATGCCTCTTTAGGATTTTGCATTTTAACTTTACCATGACCTTTTAGGTTGTGATGACAATATTTGTTCTCGCTTTTTTTGTCCGTCATGTTCATAGTGTTAAATGGTTATCAGAAATAGTTGTGCAAAGAACCATGTACAATAGGGTTAATGTATGTAATTTTCTTTTTTTTTTAAATTAAAATTTAGATTAGTGTAGGATTTTCTAATACACAATTGAGGCAATCCAATGTTGTAAAAATAGTAATATTGCTATTGCAAAGCAAGGTATTGCATAATCAGTCACAGAATTAACCCTGACAAATGTGTTTAACCGTCTCCCAGCTTTGGTTGACGTAAGGGTAAAATACTGGATTGCCACGATCATCTTTTGTCACAAAATACTGCAGGTGGCAGTGTAAAGATTGAAAATTAAAATGTTTCCCACATTTTGCTTTTTGTTTTCTAGATTCCTCCCATTCTACAACTAGAAGTGAAGATGGTAAGTTTATAGACTGAGAACACTTTTGGTAGTCTTTAGCAACAGACTTTCTTCTCAGTTTCTGTGCCTGTGCCTGTACCATCGCTGCTATTCAATCTATTTTCATGATTGCACTTTTTATCAATTTTCCAATGTGGATCTCTCTCTCTCTCTCTCTCTCTCTCTCTCTCTCTCTCTTTATTTCAACTAACCTAAAGTATGCCTTAATGCAGCTCTCCTCTTCAGCATGTTATTGGAATAAGCTTTAAACTACTAATATTTTCCTTTTTCTTAAACTCTATTTAAATTAAAGCCATGCACAGTTATGTTATTGCCCCCCCCCAAAAAAAAGAGTATTTAGCGAGAATACTCATAATGGTTAGCTGCTGTAAAGTTTTAATGGAAAGTTTAACATTAAGATCACCATCTCAAATCATTTTAAATCTATGTTTTTGTCCTTTTAACTTTAAACTAATTTTAAAGAACTTTTACAAATTTTCCTTACCGACAATAGTGTCACACCTTAAAATGAATTTTCTTGACATCATGATCTTAGCCATTGCTATACATGGACTTTATTCTTTAGTCCTTAGCAGATAGAAGACTTTATGAGCTTCTAATTTAACTCTATCAATCTGTTCCTAACTTTCTTTTGTTTGATTTTTTATGTTAGATTTTTGTTCATATTTCTTTTCTTTTGGATACTTTTACAAATCCTTAAAATGTTGAGTGTTAATTTCTTTTTCTTTAAAGATGATTTAATTGGTTACTAAATAAATATTTTTGATAATGTGTAAAACGTCTTTAGTTGGCTCATTGTAGTCATTTAACAAAAGAGAACTCTGAAAAAGGTTTAGCTCTTTATTTACACCTAGGTAAGGATGACATTTCTACCTCTACATACCTTTGAGCAAATTTTAAT
The DNA here is from genome assembly GCA_003118195.1 of Hemicentrotus pulcherrimus. Classification (NCBI taxonomy): domain Eukaryota; kingdom Metazoa; phylum Echinodermata; class Echinoidea; order Camarodonta; family Strongylocentrotidae; genus Hemicentrotus; species Hemicentrotus pulcherrimus. The sequence continues at coordinate 130,852 of BEXV01000565.1, read as the reverse complement.
TACATATTAAATATTTTTGATGTAGCTTTGGTTTCTATGGGCTTGTCAATCATTTAGCTATAATGAAAGCTAATCAGCCAATGACTGAACATGGTGAGGCTATTGTTAAGAAACGGTATTGATTACCTGTTTAATAAGCATGCAATATATTTAGCAGTTGCCTGATGAAAATTAATGTTTTAACAAAAACAACAAAAAATCATGATCGATGGAGAAAGAAAATGCCTGTTATTATGTGTGCATGTCTTATATATGTTACCCTTACCAAAAACATTTCTAGTTGGGTGACTTATTCAATTAAAAGAACTCTTTCTATCATTTTGATTTTATTGGGGGGTTTCCCACTTCTTTTTTTAAATTTTGTTTCTTGTTTGTAGATATAATGTTTGATTAAAATAATATTATAATACCCATTTTTTTTTTCTTCAAAGTTATGGCCTTTTAAGAAATGAAAAGTATTTTCTGTACGTACATCCGCCACTCTCTTTCTTATCTGCAAATACATTGCCAGTTCTTCACAATATGTAATTCAGTCTGTTTGGAGCTATAAGGCGTTGACTCTGTTTTAAAGTATAATGAATTAACATCTAATCACCATTGCAGTCACAAACGGCCAATTTTATAGATGGCTGTATATGAAAAATGCAATTTTGGGGGGTCATTTTGATGCTTTCAGCATATCAGCTGTCGCATTCCCCAACAAAGCGCTCTGGGCTTTATCTATTGGAAGGCACCATACGGGCCCGAGGGTATTCTTGACTGTGAATACGACGCCTGTAACGGATCACTCTTTATATAGGATGGTAACTGAGGGGGTGATCTTCTTCAATATTTCACTCTCGGCCGCCATCCTCAATTATCTGGAGGAGATGTCTTAGAGAGGTATCCTTTTGAAAGGAACCAGGCAGAGAGGATAAAAGCATGTCACATTGTAAAGTGGTGTGCAGAGTCAATATAGAATCAAAACAGAAAACAAGTGAAGAGGCAGTAGATAACAAATGATGTTTTAAAACAGAGGAAAGTGGATAGAGGAAGAGAGAGAGAGAGAGAGAGAGAGAGGGTGGATTGAAGGAGAGAAATAGAAAGAGTGGGAGGTGCAGATGAGTAAGAGGAAAGTAAGACGAATGGAAGGGAAGAAAGAGCTGTATAGAAGAGAAAGGGAGGGACAGGTGGTGTGAGAGACAGCTATAGAGGAAGGGGAAGGAAGAAAAGTATACAGATGTACAAAGGGATGGCTGTGGGCAAATGAGAAAAAAGAAAAGGTACAACAAAAGTGAGGGGAAGAGAAAAAGAAGGATAGGGAGGGAGAGAGAGAGGGCAAGAGAAAAGGGGAAATAAATACAGAGGAAAGAAAGAAGAAGGGAAAGGCAGAAGCCACCCAGATAGGCAGGCCTATGCAACAGAGAAAAATGAGATAATGTGATTGAAGGGTGTCAGGTTTGAGGAGAAGAGTAGAAAAATATGTAGAACAAGCAAGTGTAAAAGAATCATTACACAATGGAAATAGAGCAGGCAATAATAGAATAGAGCTGAGCAATTATTAGCCATAATTCTACGGGGGAAAAGCAGCATAAGCATAATGCGTGTGGACTAGCAAATAGGTGGGGTCGCTTGTGCAGAGAAAGTTAATTATTGGTTACTGTTAAATGAAGAACAGCGGCAGGCAGGCAGTGTGCAAAGATGCCTAGTATTGAAGTGTGCAAGGTTGCTGGTGTCTGGTTTCATCAGACCGAAGGAGTCTTCTATTATCTTCAGCATGAAAGATGGAGAGGAAAATGGCCTGGAAGTTCTCATCTTACTTTACACAAGATAGCTCTGTAAAGAAGAATCATGGCCATTATTTTATGAAGATAATACTGAAAGATTCTAACTAGAAGTTTGGGAGGAATGGTTGATTTTGAATAAATAAGAATTATTGTGAACTGTGAAGTTTGTTTCAGTAACACAATGTGTAAAACTCACAGGAAATCACAACCAGTAGAGATCATAATTTATATGTATTTACTCAAACTCACTGAAAAATCACAAACTGTACAAAATATCACACACAGTTTAAAAGATTTCATCAACAGAATGTAAGAAGGCATTTACACCACCAGAATTCCTGTTTCTAACAAGACAGTTCATTTTCCCTGTTGACAATAAGGACAGACTAAGAGATGTTGTATGTATTGCAGGGACAGAAATCAAGCAAAGTAATATTTAATTTTGTGAAACAAACTTGTATAAGTCAGAAAATATAAAGAGTAAAAAAAAAAATAGCTAACACAAATAACAATAGGATGTCGTATTTATAAGAGATTGGTATAGAAAGAAATAATTATTCTAGATTGAGGTCACTGATTATTTCCCTTGTTTTTGTTAGTTAATCCTTCTATCACAATCAATTTACGTATTCATCTTTTCCATCTTATTGCTCAATTGTGTGGGGAGTTGGGATTTTCAAGAAGCAGGGCTGGTGATCATTTCTCGATCCAGCATGAGCTCTCACATGCGGATATACATCTCCTACCACAGCTTGTGACTGAATGAGGATGAGTACGTGCCTTAAAGCAGGCATGGTTCTAGAAGATTTTTTTGGGAGGGGAGGGGGAAGCAATGGGGCAGGAGGACTTGGGGTTCTTCCTTTTTCATTTTTTACAAGTGTCTGGCCATGGGCGTAGATCTGTAATTGATATCTGTTGTTCATGATGATCGATTCATTCTTCCCCACCTGAACAATAGGTATTAAGTTAGGATTGACACCCATGTGTCTGGCTGAAGAAATTCTTTTAAAACAAGAAAAATTGGTGGGCGTTAACATTTTTTTTCTTCCCTGCCCCCAGGATTATAGTTAGAAACTTAGAACTCACTGTTCCGGTATTTTGCTTCGTTACTGCTGATGAAACATAAGTCTAGAAAATCTTGAGAAGATCAATCCACCCCCGTCAAAGATAAACCTTGGAATAAGGTAATCATTTTGTATTGTTAGTACTGTAATGATGATGCATAATACATCATATCTTCTGTTTGTGATAGAAGAGGGGGTGCTTTGTTTGTGCAAGAGATTGGTAGAATTAAGCAACATCCAATTTGGTTGTCATTCTGTTCACCAAGGAAATTTTTCACAACCTTTGATGGTATTTAGATTTGCCATCATGAGGAGAACACTCCATTAGAAAATTTGCTCATCAAATTCACACTTTGCCTATCACTTTTGCACACGGCACAAAACGATGTCAATTATTTTGTTAAACCCGAACTATGAACATGACAAAGAAAGCGGACAAAATATACAGTTCCTCAGGTATAGACAAAGGAACATCCCTTCACTGCTATTATGTAAAAATGTGTAGAACAGGTGAATATGCATGTGACACCTGTTCTACATATTTTTTGCATAATAGCAGTGAAGGGATGTTTCTTTATCTATCTGAGGAACTGTATATTTTGTCTTCTTTCTTTGTCAGTCATGTTCATAGTGCCGAGTGGATCGAGTGTGAATTTGATGAGCAAACACCCTAGTAAACTGTAGCTACTAGGGTAAAGCTCTAATGGGCTGTTCTCGTCATGATACATTAACCAGGGCAATTGGAATTTTGCATGCATATAGATTAAGCTAAAGGCTTATCAAAATATTTGCTATTTTTTGGCATGTGGACTTGCACGCTGCTCGTAAATGTTTGTAATTTGATACTGTATCCGGGTTGATAAAAAAACAAAAAATTGCCCCAATTTCAAATTGTCATTTCTAAGAAAGAGAGATGTGTTGGTGATGGTTTTCATTTTTCATATCTTTCCCATTAGCCCTCTTAACATACAGGAGTTCACTTTATGTTCCCCAGGGTTGGGCCTTCTTAGAATCAATAACATCTCTTGAATTACTTGTACTAAATAGACAATGGAACTCTTGAGAAACATGAAATTGCAGTTGGAACAGAGTTTTGTGAGGGCACACGTTCATGTTTAGTCAAAATTGCACATCATCTTTTACTCAGTGTGGAAGAGAATTTCAAGAGAAATATTCAGAGAGTGATTCTTCTTCTTCTATATTCAGAAAAAGATATTTTTCACAAAAGATCTTTAATCTTAGAGACAATATATAAATGATATAATAAATATTGGTAAAAATGAGAAGAAAAATGAGGTGGCAAAGAAGAAGAAGAAAGTGAAAAAGAGGAGAAGAAGAAATAAGAAGAGAAGAACGAAAGAAGAGAACATACAAGAACAAGAAGAACAGTAGAAAGAAAAGGAGAAGGGAAGAAGAAGAGAAAAGAGGAGGAGAAGAAGAAGGAAGAAAGGAGGAGAAGAAGAAAGAAGAACAATAGAAAGGAAAAGGAGAAGGAAGAGAAAAACAAAGAAGAAGAAGAAGAAGAGAAAGGAGGAGGAGAAGAGGGAAGAAAGGAGGAGATGAAGAAGTAGGAGGAGGAGGAAGAAGAAGCATACGGTCTTATTTAGGGCAGCTTAATCATACTGCTGTTTAACTTGGGGACCTAATCCTTCCCTGTAAAAAAAATGCTATTAACCTAACATTTGGTTAGAAAGTTTAAATCAATTCCATTGTTGCATTGAACATAAAGTCTTCATATTTTCCAAACAAAACTTTTTTCCCCTCTTCATATTCAATTTATGTGTACGGATATTCATAATTTGAAATACATTTTAGTGCCCATTTCAAAATGAGAGAGATTAATTTGATTTTGTAAATAAACACTGGCTTAAAACATTGTTATAGTATAGCACAAAAGAATGGAAGATGAAGAAGTTATGAAAACATTTTATGATTCAGTGTAAGGAAATGGTACCCATTTATCAATGTCTTATCGAATGTCAAGAATGAAGGCAAATTACTATTGATCTTGCTCTGTAATTTAGCAATGTGAATGATTTTAGCCTCAAGGATCGATGTCCTAGTACCACTAAATTCTGAGACTCTATCAATAGCTGCATTTACACTGCTATGCAACTACCGGCAAACACACCAAAAAAAGAATGAAAATAATTGAAATTGAAACATCCATCTCTGGAGTGTGGGTATACTCATGTCTTTTTTTGCAGTGTCAACGCAAACTTCGGTTAGATACCGCTTTTTGTGCACATGACTCTCCTTGCTTTCGTGCTAACTTACCCATGCAGCGCAAAGCACCAATAAGTGGCGCATATGCATATTTCTCACCAAAAAAAATTCATATGGCAAACTTTGACAGATTTTTAATGGGTTTTTCAAGTAAAGTAAATGGTAGTATAAAACAAATGGTGTTTGGGATGTGTGACGTATCTTTATGATCTGACTTCATTTTGAATTTCTTCTTTTCCCTCCACTTTAGTCATTGACTATAACCCTTTACTCTTTTAACCCAGATATACTGTGAATTCGGTATTCAGATATACCCCGTGAAAATATCCCAAAGCGAACTAGTTACATCACATGAACTGTGCTTCACATTGAGGTCTGTGTGAGCTATCCTATCATAATCCTTTGTGAATGACTCAATTACAACCCACGCGCAGGGGCCGACTAGTGCAAGGTAGCCTGAGGAGCTGCTCCTGTAATTGCTGATGGTTATTTAAGCTTTAGTGCAGATAGATTTTTCTATGTTCAAGAGACATTTGTAATGGCTTAGTGTCAAGCCCACTGGCACCAGAGTTTTCTTAAGTCTGAATTGTGATTCACAATGAGGTCTATTATAGATATTTTATCATAAACCTTTAGGAATATCTCAATTACAACCCACGTGCAAGAGGGAGGGGGCTAGTACGATCAACCCTCAGGATCTGTTCTTGCAGTTGCTGATGGGTGTCGAAGCTTGAGAGCAGATAGTTATTTGGTCAAAGAGAGATGCTTCATCTAAGATACAGGGTGAGGGTTAGGTAAGGTTAGCAGTGGGTAGGGTTTTAGGTAAGTAAAGGGTTATAAATGAAGTGTATAGTGTTTTGGTGCAGGTTTCAAGTGACAAATTCAGTTAGTGTGCGCAATGAACTATGGAGCACTTGTTTCCAAAGCGTGGGGCAGAGAACCACAAGCCTCGAAGGTGGGAATTTGGTTCCCGAAGGAAATCAATCACAAAAATTTGTAGTAGCACCAACCGATGAAGTGTACAAAGCTAGCTTCCATGTCCGTAATATTGAAATTACTTTTGTGATGAACATTCCCAATTGGAATGGAAAAACAAGTAAAGGTTTAGGGAAAGTGTTTGATCAGATGTAGATGTTGGGAATTCAGTTAAGCATGTAGGAAATCAACCACGGAGCAATTGGCACCAAAGCATTTGTGGTAGCACCGACCGACCGATGCGACGACATCCAAACAGAAACGTTTTCATACCGTCAAGCTACCTGCCAAGTCAATAATCTTCTAATCACTCTAGTGATGAATATCTCCCAATCAGGGTGGAAAGACAGGGAAAGGTCACGCCTGTATCGCTTGATCTTTATCTGGGTAAAGATGCTGATCCGCCATGCCATATAGCCAGTCAACCATCTCCAAAGAAAGAGATAATTGGATTTATTCATCTTAATTTCTTGGGATAGTGGAAGACATTGTCAAACATTTTAAGGCCACTTGGAGGGGAAAATTAAGAATTAAACTCTGTCAAATTCTGTAACCTTTGGAGCATGTCTTTGGTCTGCAACTACAGTTAAACTTAATTCCCATAATTTGCAATTTTTTTCAAAAATATAAAAATATAAGACAAAAATATCATATACTTGAATATTGATTTCAAATGATACCTCTTTTTTACTGCAGGCTTGACATTTAACTTTCTTCAATAAGAATAGTGTGCATATTATTAATTAGAAAATCATGGGGTTCATGGTGTCACAAATACTGGGGAAATCCTGGAGGTAGATATACACAAAAAGATATTTTTTTAAAGATTACGTTTAAACTTCAACTGATTTTCTATTTCTGATCGCTTGAGGAAGAGCATTCCACATCAAAGGTCCTGAATGAGCAAAGTTCTTAAAAGTATGTCATTCTTTTAGCGTTTTTGAATGAAGAAAATGGATTATTATAGCCATTACTGTACTGAGTCTGTGCCTATGCAGTACTGTTCAACGAAAGATATTCATAGATGTAGAACCACTGGCAATTTGAATAATCTTCTCATCTCTAACTCATCCCACGCAATGCCCTATATATACCACTAAAACCATGAAGTTAATCAAAGCAGAATAATAAAAAGCAACTTAAACTGTTTAACAGTTTTCAACAAAAGCAAAAGGTAAATGACAGACTTGCATAAGACTTGTGACGTAAGAGTAGAGTCCTGGTTACGGTAATGAATTTGAAAAGACATTTTCTCTTTGTTTCTTGTGCAAGGAACCTGTTCTTCTCTGCTGGAATATGAGTTCAACGCCCTTCTTCCTCCAAAGTTGTTTTATAAAATTTGTTCAAGAATGTTCAGCAATGAGAAGCGTCGAAATGGATCACGTGTGCGTGCATTAATTTTTACCATATGCTCAGGGTGTGCATTTTGGTGATAACATTGACAATCAGTTTCTCGACTTTATACTCATATTGTAGACCAATCTTATAAAACAAATGATACATGTTTTTAGCTCCTTGTTAGTGATATGCACTGCACTAAGTTAAGTCACAATTAGACGGACAATGAACTCGACAAGTCTTGTTCATTATCCTACTATGACTTAACCCTAGTGCAGTGCATATTCGCTAATGCACTTGCAAACATGTTTTATTTGTATATTGTTCATCTCATTTTCTGTTGCTGGTTATGGCAGTTATTCATTTAATAGGTGGATTACTGCCTAATGTGGAAACAAGAGATCCTATTCACTGATTCCTTTGTTTTTGAGAATGCACCAAATTTGCAACTTGTACATGTAAAGTGAAGATCAGGCCAGCCTCCCTTGTTAAAATAGGATTTGGGTGTTTTTGATTGAGATTCACCCAACTGTATTGTTCTTAGTCTGGTCACTAAGTAACGTGACGTCAGCTGTACTGATCGATGCATTTATTTGAGATGGAGAAGAAGTGAGAGAGGAATAATTCAAGATTTAATGAGGTTGTTTCACTGTAGAATTTCATTAGGTTACTGCGTACAGTATATTATGGTAATAATCACAAGGCATGCGTAAAATTCTTAGCTGTATAAAAGGAAGGGATGGACAGAGAGAGAGAGAGAGAGAGAGAGAGTAGGGGAGGTAAAGGGGAAGAGAGAGAGAGAGAGAGAGAGAGAGATGGTAGAGGAGGAGAGGAGAGCATGTGAAGAGGAGTGAAAAGAAGCAGAAAGATTTATAGATTGTAATGGAAGAGGGGAGATTGAGAGCGAGAGAGAGAGAAGGGGAGGTAAAGGGGAAGAGAGAGAGGGAGAGAGAGAGATGGTAGAGGAGGAGAGTGAAAAGAAGAAAAAAGATTTATAGATTGTAATGGAAGAGGGTAGATTGAGAGAGAGAGAGGGGGGATAAGATACAGAGAGAAATGAGAGGGAGCTGGGTTGTTCTCTATTTTATACATGTTGTACTATTCAGCATTTTTTTGCATTTTTGAATGTACATGTAAATGAACTGAAAGTTTGTGTTGTACTTAAATGCCACCCATTTAAGTGTTTTATATGCATGCATACTAATGATTCTTAAGATTCTGAAGCTCTGTTACAATCTGGTACAATCTTACATGATAAAGCTTATGATTGAAATAAGATTATTTATCCTTGATAGACACTTTTTGAAATGAAAAATGTGGAAATCTTCCTAAGATGTGGATATACTCCTCTTGCATAAAATGTAGGTGAAAATAGCATTAGAAAACTAGCAGTAGCTTGTTTTAGCAGAAGTCTGTGCACACAGGTTTTGTAACAGTTTAAATCTTACTTTAGTAAAATACCTAAAAAGAAAATACACGTCACGAAAACCACTTTGCATGTTAATCAATAATACGATTTTGTTATTATATGGGCGCAGCCAATACAATTTTTTTTACTCTACTGTAGTGTTAAGCTACCCAGATTTAGTTAATGAATTGGAAGAGCCTATGTGATGGAGTGAGAAGTAGTAATGTCCTTCTTCCTCTAAACAGATAATTCATGCAGTATAGTCCATTAAGTTATAATAGTACATTATCAGTTTAAATCATCAAATTAAAAAATATAGCACTTGACTGAGAGAGTGTTACAGAGAAAAAAAAGTTAAAAGTTGCGGCACTCTGCGGCATTGATTTGAAGTGCGTTTCCATTGGCAGGCGACCGGGAATGTGCCGTTACTAGGTTACGGTTGTCCGGCCGTTGCCTAAGTGAGCTTGGCTGTTAACGGTGTGAGGGGAAAAAGGAAAGAGAGGGTTTTAGTTATCACAGCCATAAGGTATTGACATGATTAACATGCGAGACTGCTGCAGTAAGTACCATTTCTCTAATGAGTAGAGCAAGGAGAAGCATTGTGGAGAGAGAGAGAGGGAGGCTTATATAGAGAAGGGAACAGTATCAATATATACTTGTGAAGAAAAATGCTCTAGATATAAAAGGAGTAATTGTAGTGCTGTGGTGGAGATAGACTCTGATATATTTCAGGTACATTTAGCGAACCTTTTCATCAAATACAGGTGGATTCTACCTTATTCAAAAATAAAATGTGTTTCATGAAATCTAAAAATTATTGGTAGTATTGAAGAAAGCTGGATCGTTTCTAGATACTAAAGAGTATTCAAGAGACTTAGCCATTGATAAAAGGGAACAGGTAAAGCAAACATTTCTCTGGAAAATTACGTCAATGGAAACTACTCTGTAAATGAAATGGAGAGAAAAACATGTGTTACTAACAGACTTGCAGATTTTTACAATTTAGAAGTAAAAGAAAAATCTTTTTAACCACCTGAGCTTAATATCTATTGTGTTGCCAGATAGAAGCAGCTTTGATGAGTCCATGTAGACAAGAGATTAAAATGATGTAATTTGATCTTTGTAGAGCCAGAAGGGCATTAACTGTGGGTTAAAGAATATGAGTTAATACTCTTCTGGCTCCAAACAGACAATGCTTTTAATTGGATCGAGCAAGAAGACCTTGAGAGCACATACATGTGAGATGAAATGATACATCATGATTCATTTATGTGAAGAAATAACCTACTCCTAGCTGAGAAAGAAGGAACAAAAAAGGATAGATTAAGATTGACATGGTTTGATTATAAAAACAAATACAAAGAAGAAAGGAAGGCAGGAAAGTAGGAGTCACTACGTGTGATACCACATTACTTGAAAGTAAAAGGTCAATAGAAGGAAATTAATAACAACCTGATACCTCGGTGATTAATAAGAGTGATTAAAGAGGGGTACTTTGGGGAGTTTGGTGAGTGTGAGAGAGAGAGAGTGTGTTGTGTGAGATTAGTGTGTGGGTTTTGTGTGTGAGATAGAGACAGAGGATAGGGATATAGAGAGAAAAGAGGCAGAGAGGAAACATAGACAGGTACAAGAGAGAGAGACAGAGGACACAGAGTTAGAGATACATGTATAGAGTAGAAGGAAAGGTGAAGAGAGATAAGAAGACAGGGATATAGAGAGAGAGCAGGGGGGGGCAGAAAGAGACTGAGCAAGAGAGAAATAGTGAGTGAGAGAGAGAGAGAGAAAAATAGTGAGACAGAGAGAGATGAGATTAAGAGCCCTGGGAGAGGAAGAGGGATTGGAAAGGGTTTCTGTAAAGAGATGTGCCAACCGTGATGCTGTGATGGTATCTTGTATCCCGGGCAAAGATCAGCGATATTATGAAAACTCAAAATAACCTAGAATAGATGTGTCCAGAGATACATACATTCCAATATGGGTTGATAAATCACAAGGTCAAGTAATATTAAGTAAAACATAGAGATTTGAGTTAAATATGTAGTACTGGTACGCAGTTTGGTATTATCATATTCAATCTAGATTTGCCCTCTTGCAGGCCCTTTTATGTAGTACATTACTACATAGAGACTCTGTCTAAGGGTAAAATGTGCTGCAGGAGCTTTTTTTTTTTAACTAGCCCTTGTAGCTAAGAACTTTGATAGGGTCTACATTGTTCTTTTTGTATAAAACACATGTGCTTCCCCCTCTTTCTTTCAGTTTCTGAATTGAGCACCGCCTCTAGATGTAAAACAAATATTTTTAGGTAATAGTTATTATTTATTCGGATGGTGTAAAGGTTTACTGTATATATATCTCCAGAACATGGATTACAATGTACCTACAGTAGGGTTCAAACCCCTGCCTCTACACTGACATCCTTTGATAAGACATCAATCTACATTTGCCACTCTCTACCCAGGTAATGAGTACCCATGCAGTAGGAAGAAATACTTGATTGCCATAGTGCCTTATGGTACCTTGGTAATACCTGGAGTAATGTTACTACAGTGCTCATAACGATGGTGTAAAGCTCTACGTAAAGGATACCTTTATTGAATTATTTGATTTAATTGATTTGATTCTTTAAGTATATAAAGTACATTTTTTGCAGTATTGTTAAATTAAGCATTAGGAATGACATAAACTGTAACAAATATATATTTATATATATATATATATATACATTTACAGGATTATCCTGTTAAAGCTTTATACAAGCCTAACACTGATCTGGGCCCCGTCTTACAAAGAGTTGATATTGACCCGAATCAATATCAAGTCCCTCAATCAATCACAAGTCTGCAGTCTTCCATCTCTGATGTACATAGTTGTGATTAATATCAATCACAAATAAGTTGCGATTGATATCAACTCTTTGTAATACAGGGCCCTGGTCTCTCATGGCTTCCGGTTCATTTATTGACATTCTACAATTCAATAATCAAACTGCTCAAGATGTATTATCCAAATCTATTACCAAAAATAATGATATGAGCAAAAAAGCATTAAATTTGAGTTATAAGTTTTCATATTGATCCATGTTGTAGAAATTGTAGCGAATGCCTTCAAGCTTGGAATTGAATTAGATTTACATTCAATCTCCGAGCGATACATCACATATAATGTCATTATGTGCACATGAGTAGAAACGATCAAATGTGATGCAGATCCAAAGATGACAGGATCCTTTTCTGGATGGGTTTCCATGACAACCAGAATGTAATTTCATCGCCAGCTAGGAAACAGCTCATTAGATTTTGCTTCCCCGATGCTTGTCATGCTCTTTTACTTCTGCACAATAAACATGCAACATTTTATATGCAGATGGCGACAGATGCAATGATAAAACTTTCTCGTAAGCAATAGAAAGATTTTTGCAGTAGTTTTCTATCATATTCATATGCTTATCCTATTGGCCTATTGGCCTATCGTATTGGGTGTGCCAATTGTTTTCAAACAGTTATCATGATTGAATTTTTGTGAATCATGCTTTAGGTTTTTATCAGTTGTTCAATTTTTTTATTTTTATTTTGTATATTGTCAATTGGAACCACCTTCTAAATGCTCATCCTCAATCCAGGAAAATAGAGCCTGTAATTTTGTATTCCAGACTTGATATATTAAAATATATCATTCTTTGCTGCCGAATTCAGGGTTAATACTCGTATTGAATGGGAGTTTCCATTATGGTTGGTTGATTGACAATTTCGCTCACAGAAAAATATTGCTCCTTGCTGTAATTCTGAGAAAAAATATAGGGTTAGTGTATGAGTGCAATTTAGTTTTAAAGGGATATCCAACCTTGATAGCAAACTACTCTGGAGGAAAGGAGACAAATCAGAGAAGAAGTCTGGAAAAAGTTTGAATGAAATCGGATGAAAATCGAGAAAGACGTGAATTTTGAAAAATGTAGTCACTAGTGAGGATGGAAACAGTAATCTTGCGTAACAAAGGTCCTACACATTCTCACTAATCTCTGTATAATAAGATACAAAATGGGAGGCAATTATGCTTATGTCGTTAGGATAAGGGACAAACCTTCCAGCTAGGGCCTTGCGTACATGTATGAGTTGTTTGAAATGTCATGTATGCTGATCCTCATCATGCCAATCAGAAATTGATCATAGCTGCTGGAGTTGTTGATTGGCATGAGATAAACATTGATTGGTTTCCTTACCTAAAAGCATACTGATTTGAAGATAAGTCTGAACAAAAAATCTTTATTGAGGATTTGTTTTTGAAGCTTTTTAATTAACTATTTTATTTTATTTTTTATTTTATTTTTTTTGGAGGGGGGAGAAGCAATATTGCCAAAGTAAGGTGGTAGTAAAATGGTTTAAATGCTTTACTGGATTTGCAAAGGTTATTGGTTCAGTCCCTGGCACAGAACTTATGTCTTTAAGCAAGGCATTTTATCTACATTGCTTCCCTCCACCCAGGTACCAAATGATATGTGAAAGTCATTGTAGTTTGTTCACCATTGCAAGTGCCATTGAAAAAAAAGGCACCTGGTTCGAATGTTCCCCAGGGAGTGGAGATGGTGCATACATTGTGTGTTAGCAAGCCTAAATCCAATGACCAGGGTAACAATATCTCTGTAAAGCATTTCGAGATATGGTAGATTAAAGTAGTAGATTAATAGTATTAAAGGTAAAGGCCAGTTCGGGTCATGCGATTGCATTATGAAAGAAATGTTGTGGAATCAATCAGAAAAAGTTAATCATCTAGCATATAAGTATTGGTTTGTACTGCAAGGTTCTGGAATCATTAAGATGATAAGAAATTTGGCCCAGTCTTTGTTAGTTACAAGCACTGTACACAGAAAGATGTATATGGGACTACGTGACATGTGCGCGACATCTTTCTGGTCAGATAGATATAATGATTTACCAAATATATAAATTAGTAGGCGGTTTCCCGGCAAAATTTGTATCAGCACGTATTAGTCAAAACATATTCTTTCACACGTAGTAACAAGAGCTTCCATTTCACTTTTTTAGAGGGGGGTGTTTCCAAAACTAGTCTATACCTTTAAGTGCTATATAAATCCAGGATATTGTTTCTAATAGTATGCTTCAAATGTCATCTATAATTCCCATCATACCAATCAGAATTTGATCATAATTGCAGGCGCTGTTGATTGGATTCAGATAATAATTGATTGACTTCTTGCCAAGAAGTTTCCTGATGTGTATAATTGATCTAAACTAAAAATCTTAACTTAGGATTTTTTTTCTGAAGCTTATCAATCCCAAAGTGCTTGTTATGTATTTCTAAACATAATTTTCATTGGGAGTAATAGTCTTGGCATCCTATAATCACTAGGGCGATTATCAGAGTAAAGTCTGAAATGCTTAATTATTTCAGTATGTTATGTGATTTAGTGATCTTATCTATACTACCCAATGCAAGCGATTCATTAACACAGAAATGAGGGATTCATTTTTTAATCTCTTGCATCAAATAATTTTAGCATCAAAACTACTAGTAGGATGCTAACCTAATACAAGAAAACAAAAGTTTTATTCAGTACTTAGATCATAATCAAATGTATAAGAAGATATGTGCAGTCAACACTTGAACATGAGCATAATGACACCACTGGATACAAGGTTATGTTTTAAAACATACTTAATATCTACTCCATCAGACATCTTGCAAAAACAAAATAAAACCTTTTATTCCTTCTTTGTCATTTCTAATTGAGACCCAAAGTGTAGCGCAGGGCTCACCTACAGTTAATTAACTTCTTGACTCCTGAATTCTCTCATTTTCATAGGCTTAATACGTGACCCACACAGTTCCTGTAGGCATTGGTTTAATCATTTGAATGCTCTTACTTAAACTTTATATAAAAGAGTCGTTAGAAAATTGAGTTCAATCACCAAATTTCCACATGACTAAAACCACTGTCTACACTAGTAGACACATTTTAGATGTGGAAGATTTGAAGGGCACATGTAGACACTTTGATAATGCTAATGTTTAATGTGAAAATCAGCCTATTTAGAAACTGTCTAAAATCTGAGCAAATTGGTTCTGAAGACTCATTAGGATAGAATCGTTGAGCACAATGCATTTCCTATATATCTCAATTTTATCATAATTCAGCCATTGGTATATGACCATCTACATACACCATTTTGTGAAAGGTATTGTTGAGGAATATATTTTCTCAAAAACAATATTTGCAAAGACCACTCAAGGGAGACAAGAAAAGTGGTCTGTATGAGCAGGTGGTCTTTATGTACAGGTTCACTTAGTATATGTTTCAATGAGAAAAGATATTTCAAGGGAAGCAACAAATTTAGTGTTTATAAACGGGTGTTCTTTCTACACAGGTTGTTGCTAAAGCAGGTTTCACTGTTCGTACTTTGCTATTTTTCTTTTCCGTTTTATCTTTGTCATTATCTTTGATGTATCTGACATGAATGTGTTTTTTTCTTCTCACCCCACAGAACGGCCGGAGAGTAAGTCTACCCCATTTCCGCAACAATGCCAGTATGTTCCGCCATGGTGCCCTACAGCTCATGCTCCACACACTAGACCCCCTCAGTGACTGTGAGTATAATCCTCAAGTTTAAGATAGGGGCGTATCCAGGATTGTGTATATAAAAGGACAATAGTTCCAAAACAGAACAATCTTTTATTTTGCTCTCCCATGTTCTTGTCTATTCACCTTCCCTTTCTCCTCTTCTAACTCCTCCTTTTACTTCTCCTTAACTTTTCATTTCTTCTGTTCCTTTTTCTTATTCGTTTATCCTTTTCTCTTTTTCTTTTCCTTATTCCTTTTCTTTTCTTCCTTCTCTCTTTCTCTTCTTCACTTCTCTTACCTCCCTTCCCTTCTATTTCTCCCTGTCTCCTAGCTGACAAAGTTCCTTGAACTGCTCTATATATTGGTTGTACGGAGTTAGAATGTCAATATATGTGTTTCATGCCCCAAGACATTGGCTTATTCTCTAGCAATTTGATGTGTAAGGCAATAAATAGTGGTAACTTGAGCATCCTAACTCTGTTAGCTGAGTGCCGTAACATGTAATTTCATTAAATGTTGTACATTTACATTTCAAAAGCTTTAAGAAAGGGTTGAGAGAACAATTAACTGCTACTTAGATATTTTGATATTTAAAAATAAAAACTCATTTATTGCATTAAAATGACAATAACTTAATTATAGGTTTTACCATCCATTTTAACAAATTTTTCATTCAATTTCAATGGACAGGAAATCCTAAATTTGTTTTCAAAATTAATAATTGGAATATTTAGCATGGATTTGTGCACCAAAGAAAAAGTTGAATTCTGAGTTCTCATACTGTACACCCACTGGCATTTTTTTTTTAAAGCCAAGTTACTTAACCTGTTAACTACTGAATTATCAATTTCACAAAGGCTTAATACATGAACCCCTGGTTCCAGTAGCAATGGGTTAATATGAAGAAATTTTGGAGGAAACGACCACTTTTTGTGTATCTAAATTATGTATTTTGATTAGGTTATTTGGCTTGCTCTTTCAATAATTTCTCCATGGCATAGTCAATGTTCTTTCTTAAACTAAACCAAATATTAACTTTAACTCTAGATGAAACACTATATACCTAACAATTGAATTAATCTCTTCATCCAGTTTTTAACAATTTTCCCTCCTTTCTCTCTACAAAAAAGAGAAACATTGCATGACTAGATACACTTACTGGGGTAAGATGTATCATCAGCTAATAATAAATGAATTTATGAAGCGCTTTTTTTCCCTTAGGATAAATGTACTGAATTCTATTATTATGCAAGCTTAAGCCGATCTGATGATAAGGAGCTCAAACATTCATGGAATTACCCTCTGTTCTGTATACATGCATATAAAAGAGTTTTTATTGGAAAAGTGCAAAAATAGTTGTTATTTTAGTCATGATTGTAATCTGTCACATTTGGGTGCTCTAATATGTATGCAGAACAGATTCATATAAAAGCAGCATTCTGAAGTCATTGCCCGTATTTCAAAGAAAGGAAAATAGTCTTCTGGGGGAGGGAGGTGGGGCTGGGTGGGATAATCATGCTTTTTGTTTTGACATGCAATCGTTTTCATTGTTTACGGCATTCACTCAATGAATCCCACTAAGTTTCTCTGAGGTATACCATTAGGTATACAGGGTGAGTCAGTAAAAAGGTAACCCATATTCAAGTGCCAATATCTTAAAGAAGGGGAAATGCTAAAATACATTTTAATTACATGATGACAGATATGTCTTCTTTAATTTGATGATAGGTGATCACCAAAAATGCGATCATTTAAATAGCATGTCAGTCAAAATCACCTTTGCCCATGTTTAAGATAAATGGTGATCAGTATTTCATGTGAGTCTTCTAAGCAAGAATGAAGACTATTCAATTAAGTCTTGGTTTAATTGACCATCCATTTCATTGAAAAAATTTTAAGTGGAAAATTTGGAATGAATCAGAAAAAAATGTTACTTTTCAGCTTTTATTTATACTGGTGTCAAATCAGACAAAATCTGATGGGTTGAGTATCTTTGATGGTATATACCGATTACATCCATATTATGTTGAATCTGATTTTGGGTGTTTTTTTTTAACTGACCCTGTATAGCCTCAGATCTGTTCTCTTCAGTTCATTGGCGACAGCGTCACGGTTTTCTAAGCACCTTTGGATAGACAAGACTGTTATGCAAATGATGTTGTGGGAACAGGAAGTGGATTTACGTGACATGGGGAAACACTTCAGAGAGCCGCTTTCTGATTTTTCTGCCCTGCATTTCTGATTTTTCACAGTTGCATTTTAACCATGTATCTCACTTTACCTGAATAGTTATATCAGCTTTCCAAAATTTGTGAAATGATTTGCAAATATACTTTCCAATTGCTAATTCAAAGAAAATTAACAGACACATTTGTCAAGGCCTGTATACATTTTTGTGATAACAGTCTTTGAATTTTTAGACATCATTTTTTATTCCTACACCACATTATAGGGGTCATGATGTAAAAATTGTTGAAAGCATATCCTCATTCAAGTTACCCATGCTGGAATACACATTTTGCTTCAAGGAAGGTCTGAAAGAGTGAACAAGGTTTTCAACTGTAGATTTCATCCAAATGTTGAAACGGTGTGATCGATCTTTTTGATCCCTCGTTGACCATACATTGCGAGACAAACGAATATCACTAGCGATGTTATTTTTGATTCTTTGTTCTTGTCTCTTAATTTTCAGCTGACATTGTGGGAGACAAGGCTATGCAGCTTCAAGTGATGGCAAAGTCGCATCAGAAGACTGTAGGGTCAGAGCCCACAGAAAACGGCAAGGACTCGTCTCAACATCCAAATGAACAATCTGCAAGTAGACCGGAGAGCGCAAGGTCCAACCAAAAATTGACAATATCGTATCACAACGGATACACTAATGGGGACATAATCATGGACGAACCTACGCAGATTACGACAGTCTCGCAGGCTTGTGATAGTCCCCTCAGTGTCAAGACGGGGAACGGGATAAGACTGACTCCTCTGCCCACCAATGGACACCACCCAAACACTACAGACATTAACCAGTTCAGCAACAATGCAGCTTTTCTGCACCAAACAAACGAGCCATTAGACCATGCCAAGGGCAACGGCAATGGCTTGCATGAAACGACAATCAATTTGAATGGCGCCACCAACGGGGGAACGAACACTGATCTTAATGATGCTCCCATGGCCAATGGAGTGGATCAACAGTTTGAGAAGAGCACGGAACAGTTGACAACGGCTGGTGCTATAAACGATGTGGAATCCCCAGAAAGTACAGAACAGGTAGGTCAATGACAAATCTTTCCCTAATTTTATTTTATGAATCTGAAGTTTTAAAAAATGTAATATCAAGCTAGAAAAAAAAAGTTATGTTGTTTACTCTGATAATTGCCTCTGCTGTATGTACACTCATGATGCTCAACCATACATAGCCAGTGCTTTAATGATCAAATAATTTTAATTAAAAAAATTATTCTTGTAATTGTGTAACAGAGGCAGACAGATGGAACTTTGGAGTTAGCACAAAAGTAAAAAGGGCCTTATAGCCATCCTGACAAATTGCAGAAGGCAATTCGAAAATTTAGAAACAGAAATTGAAGAAGAAACAAACAGGGAGGCATAATGAAGGAAGGACTCAGGAGGAGACAAATTTTAATCAAATACATGAACACTTTCAGAATGATAAACAAATCAACTGGATCAATAATCTGACTCCTTTCTTACTTCATTCCCTACTTCATTCCCTACTATTTATATGAGGTAGACAGTGTCAATCACTTCTAAAAATGCACCAAAACACATGCATGAGCAAACTTATCAAAAACAGGCAGTCACTTATTCCAACCAGGCAACCTGGCAACCAACGCATCACGTCATACAATGTATCTCAGGTAAAGCATTCATGTATCAAATAGAGAAATGGGTAAGAGAGCTAGCTCGGCGACGGAGTGGAAGAAGATACATGACCTAACCTTTTGGGGAAGACGCGTTTGTAGAGCCTTTACTGGCCCTTGTGTCCAGGGAAAAGTAGAGAGTTGCAAATTAGCTTTGCTGATGCCCTACCAAGTCAAACATCCAATCTAATTCCAAAATAGAATTAGACTCTCTCAAATTCAATATGCCCCACTGCCAAACACTCAGTGATCTTATCCATTAGAGTAAGCCAGACACGAAACAGCGTGGACGGTCTTGGCTGTCAAACAGATCACCTATCCGGAAAGATGCTTGTTTAGACTCTAAACGAGGAGCAAATTGCCTCTTTTTTTTTTGTCTTGTCCCCTCATGTTTATGTTTGCGATGTTCATGACGTGAGTGATCACCCGATACATTCAGAATAACAGAGCATGGCAAAGATTCTTGTATCCGGACTAACCAAAATGGCAAACTTTATGTCAAATATTGCATCATACTCACTTGTAACTCACTTGATCCAGGATTATTCAGTAATTAGACTGTTTTTCCTATCCATGGTTTCTTTTGGTTGGGGTTGTCATCATATTTATCTGGGGCATCTTTCCACCATTTCTCAAGTCCAGATTTAAAACGATTCATAGTGGTACTCTCCACAACATCGCTCTGGCTGAATGAGTTTTTCCTTAATGTCTTCCGGCATTTTAGCTTGTATTCTGCAAATTATAAGCATATTCAATGATAGATAGAATTAATTTATGAAATATAAGGAACTATATGCACCTTTTCAAGAAAAGAAAGAAAAATATATTTAAATTCCTAAAAGTCTTTGCTCTTGACTTTTAACCAGAATTTTTAAATAGCAATGTGTCATGATATTTCATTGTGAAATATTTTCATGTGTTTGTTGATAACTAATATGAAGGGTTTTGTTTTCATCTATTTTTATGTTTGAAAGGCAAACAAATTCCAAATTATACATTAGAGGCGAGTTTCATCTTTTCTTATCTATTTAGCTCATAGATTATGGATAAACAGTGTTTTAAAATTCAATTTTGTTTCCATCATAAAAAGTTAAAGTCAGAGTCGCAAAACTAAGTCATGATGTTCATGCATGGTCCTCAATATGGTGGGCTTTTGTTTATCTAGATGTGCTTTGTAAAAATTCTGAGACCATATATTGAAAATTAATTCAGTTGAAATCAGAACTAATCCCTTCCAGTATAACATCTCATTTCATGGCCAATGATAAGAATAAACTGTGCTTGATTTATTGGTATGTCTACCAAATAGGTCTTTGTCGTTAAAGTGTTTTTGCTCTTAAATTCCTAATTACTTTTTTATTTAGAATTTCAACCATGTGAATACAACATAGGTGAGATTTATGTGCAAAGGAGCGATTGTATCTCTCAATATTTACGATGAAGTGCCTCGGTCGTGACATGAGACTTTTATCGCAGGGGCCCATGATGGCATTATATCATCGGTGTGCAAGATATATGGTGTCACTGAAAAGAAGCAGTTACATTGTGAAAATCTTTGAAATATAAATGGATATATTCTTGTTTAATAGAAAAATCTCTGAATTAAAGATGAAATATTTTATGTTTCCATTACTCTATCTTTTTAACATTATCTTGATTTTCGTTTTATATTTATTGTTTTATTTAAAGTTAAACATGTACATGTATAAGAAAACTTGCAGCCCAAGGGAGACACTAAAATTAGTCTCTATTGGCAAGTGGTCTTTTTTAGAACATGTTCACATGTTGATGCAAACTGATAATGTAGTCTTTATGGATAGGTGAGCTTGTTATTCAAATAGCCACTAAAGCAGGTTTGTGTGCAGTATATATGTATCTTTGTTTTGATTTATTCACAAAACTCTGTTTAAGGAGAAAACTCCATTTACCGTATAATATTCTTATGCAATAACTTATTTGCTCAGTCACGGCCTGCATCCTGCCAGAATTTCTTGAAAAGGTCATACCTGCGCCGGCAATGGCGGTCTATCTTTAATAGCTTCCCCACTTAGAATAGTCACGCATAATTGCTGATTATGTGCATCAGCAAACTATTCATGATGAATGCTAAAAGCTGAGGGGAACAGCACAGCGGTCTGATGTAACAACCTGTTGAATGAGACAGACACGTTTGGACCGTTATATCTACTTACCTTTTTTGTTTTCTCATCATGGAATACACCTGATATCTTTTCAGTCCAGGCTCACGAGCATTACCTGTATTAAAGGAGAGTCCCAAATAGCCCAATAAAATTGATTAACTGTCATGCATCACTAATATATTAAAAGTAACTGTACATATCTTACACATATATTATAAGAAATATGTGAAACACTAGAGGTGAACACTTACATGTATCTATCGGAGAGAAAGGTGATATTGCATGACACAAAACTAGATTTAAAAGCAAGCTTGACCTTGCTATCAGAACAAGATTTTTTAAAATTAGAAATGAACTAGAAACAGCACTAGTTACTACATTACTGTTCCCTGCAGAAATATCAACGGAACAATAACAGAGTTGAGAAAACAAATACGAAAACAATGAAGGGTCAACAACAACAAAATCATTATTAAACAGTCCATCAAGACTAGAGTTCATGAATGTGGATAGAAAAACAAAATTGCACATGTAAGTGAAGTTAATGATTGTATTTAATTTATATCAGCTTATAAGATTTTCTAAATAAATTCTTTTTAAGTAGGTTGTATTACAAATCTATGTTTATATTGAATGAGTAATAGCAATGAAAGAATAGTGATGAAGTGTATAGGAGATCCGTATGTTTCATTATGACTCAGAATGATAATCACGCTAACTTTTACTTTGTTATAAATGTTGAATGGCCTATAATATATTCTTAGACATGCACGTCTATTCATTTCGATTTCAACAGCACCATTAGTATAATAACCTCTCTTCGTTAACTGGATAAGGGCACAAAGAAAGATCCTAAAGGGTTATTCGATAATTCTCAAGCGAATTTAAGAGCACCTCTTCCTCATGTAATTTTCATTGCTCTGACGTGAAAATCTCACTTTCATCCCACCCTGCCAAACCTGTGTGGTATTTGTCTGCATTTTCTCTCTCTCTCCATTTCTTTCTTTCAACCTCCCTCTTTTTCTCTCTCCATCCCTCTCTCCCTCTTTCTTTCTCTCTCTCTCTCTCTCTCTCTCTCTCTGAGACGTAGATCAATATTGTCATGGGATTGTTGGGGAATGAATGTTCTTCTCCAAAACGTTTTATATGAAGAGCATGCAGAAATTTGGTGACAGAGCCTCACACCCACGTGGTGAATGGCACCAATGCACATAACACTGCTTACACCTTCTTTAGACATTGTTTATACTTTATAAAGAAGTGCCAGAAGGGCATTAGCTCTGTCATGCTTGATGGAACAAGTACACTATTTTAAATCTGTTTTGAAAAAGGGAGTGATTAGCTCAATTCCTAAAATGAGTGAATGAGTCCATATATGAAATGAGCGAATAAGTTATGAACACTGTTCGCAAGTGACATGAATTATTGTGTTCCCATTTGCTTAAAGAATTGACTGCTTTTTAAATGATATCAATGGTATCTGGATGAAACAAACACTAGCATTATTCAATGTTATTTTGTTTTATGTTATTACCAAATCTTATTACTCCCTCTCTCTCTATCTTTCTTTCCCTTACTACCCCTCTTCGTCTTTCTCTCTTTCTGTGCCTTTACTTTCTTCTATCTCTTATTCTCTTTCTTTCTCTAAAGCTCTCCCTTCTGCTCTCTCCATCCCGTTCCCCTTGTTAGATAGACTATATATGTATCTCATCTCATATCTACCTTAGATATCTTGTGATTGCAATTCTTATGTCCACATTCTATTGTCCAATGAGAGCCAGAACCTCACATTTACAAATCATCTGTTGAGAAACTGTTGTGTTAAAGTAGGTGATTTAATGTCCTTTTAACTCCCAACAGACAATAATTATGTTGTATAATGAGAACCAGAAGGCATTAACTCACACTTAGTTCTTGATGGATTGGCTGCTGAGAGCCAGAAGGGTGTATAGGCTGTATTGATTTATATGAGCATATACTTAAACTATTTTCTTCAAAAAAGTTCAAGTTCATTTTATTCAAAACCATACAAAACATGATATAATTTTTTACATAGAAAATAGTTTGGTAATAGTACATTAGTTAATATATTTTAACTTGATTACATCATAAAATGAATGGTTTAGGACCCCTTTGAAATCTAAGCTTGTGAGCAGGGCCCTATAGTCAACAAAATACATACATTAACAGTATGGCAAGGTGAATAATACCATTGGATGATATTATGCACTGCTGTCATACCTGTTGATAACATGTATTATATATGATTTTATTCTGTTATATATTTTTTATCATTATTCATATATGTTAATTAATGTATTGATTGTTTATTTGATTGTAGCCTGACATGGCTGACATGGAAGTTGAGGAGCCTCTTGACATCAGCTGGCCCAAAGGATGGAGGAAACGTGTGACTTACATCCTTCTTGCACCGCTGGTCTATGTACTCTACTTCACACTACCGGACGTCAGAAGAATGGTAAGTCCAAATATGAAGACTGTCAGCACTATAGTATATTACCAATATGCCTTGCCTTTGACTTCTCTTTTTCTAGCCAATTTGGTCATTAACTGGTCTTCTTTCTTATTGTGATTTTTGGGTAAAAATTAACTGATGATTTTATTGTTTCATTGCTATTTTTTTAATTTATTTCATACCTGAAGTCAAAGATCATAGATCAATCTTATCATTGTAATTTTAAAATAAAAACTGAAAAATAACTGAGCTTACTGGAACTTCAACCTAGATATGTTTACAAGTTTGAGTCCAGACATTTCAGCCTATACTGTTTATTGGGACACTCCATCCTGTGCACTTAAGTAAGTAAGTGTTTATTGGTAGGATGCAGATTTGATGAGGGTGCCGAACTGGTATTCCCTTCACTAACATGATCAAGACTTCCTGGAGTTTAAAGTAGCATTAAAACATCCATGATCATCCAGGAACATTTACAGCTCTGCCACAGGGTTGTTAACCCTTTGGAAATGACCTACATCTTGCAACAAGTGCCACCTTTATCAAATCCCTCCTTGTCGTAAAAGAAGGCAGTTATGGACTTGGAAGGAAGATTAAGGACATTCCATCTTTACTTTCAGGGCATGCCTTGATTACAACCCTTGTTATGAGTCGATACATACATCCTCCTAGTATCTGCTTCTTTGGAAAATGCCACAAGCAATTAGTCTGTATGTTTTACTGTTGAATATTCTTTGGAAAAAAAGCTAATTACCGCCAGAGTGGGTTTGCGTCAGCATTGATAATCAGATTATGCCATTAAGATCGAGGCTAGATGCTCATGTATCACTCAAAGGGGAAGGACCATTTTCCTTTTACGCAAAAACCGTGTATCCAGGCAGGAGTGGGGTAGGGGCTAATTGTTAGTGCCCGACGATGATCAGCTATCGTGTCAACTGTCCTTTTCAAAAACTAGTTTTCTTGATATGCAATTTTTAAGTGTGTTCACACATTTTGCTATGCAGTGATTTGTTAAATGTTTCTTTATATAAGTTTCTCGAGTCTGAACAGACCTTCAGAGCATATCTGTATGGAGTCGTACCATTTAGGGTCAGCCATTTATTGGGTCAATGGAAGCTGATGAGAACACTAAGTTCTTAGAAAATATTGATGATTATCAAAGCTGTCCACAGCTGTCTCCGCAACATGTCTACAAGCTCTGACCTACCGTATATAATCACTGGAGAAAATCAAGAAAAGCAAAAGACAATACAACATTAAACTCGTATAAATACAAGAACAGAAACTAAGACTTTTGTAAGAGTAATCAGGTGTCTTGAATCATACGAAATACAATTTCATCTCTTATTCAAGATGTGTGGTTGAATGAACAGCTGTGACCAATAATTTGAACAACTTACGGTATATTATGCTAAAGCTTTAATTTGTTATGGCATGTGCCAGGCATGTAGAACCGACTGATCAGATATTTTATAGATGAAAATTTTTGAGAAATGTTTCATTTTGTTAATCATGACAAAATCTAAGTAACTTAGAATCAATGGCAAATCAGATTTGTTATCTTTTCAAACTATGTGTTCTTTATCCTGCATAAGTGTAATGTATCATACATGCATAAAAGCCCAAATTCTTATGCTATGTAATTCATAAGTTCAGCACTCAAAATACACAGAGGCTCAGGGCCACTGACCCCCCCCCNNNCTCCCCCCCTCCCCCTCCCCCCCCCTCTGTAGCCCTTCAAGAAGCCCAAGTATTTGTAACATTTTTCTTCTGTCCATCTAAATTTCTGATGGAAAGTAAATATTTTAATCCCCTTGAGAGAGAGATATAGAGAAAGAGGAAAAAGGAGAAGGCTAAAAGTGTTTTTATCAGTGCTGTGTCATTCCAAGAAGCCTATTTTGTGTTTTCCTTATAGACGTTTAATACACTAGTACAAAATATACTTCTTTTTAAGATTTGACAGAACCCCTCAGAGAAAACAAGCAATATATTGAGGTTTGAGAATTCATGTCCCAGCCTCAACGAGAAGAAACAGGAATATCCTGGCTATGAAATGTTTTTTACTCTAACATTCATACTCAAGGGATGCTCACACATTGACACTCCTCTTGTAGAATCGACACTTGACATTAAAAAAAGAGAGAAAATGAGCATGAAATGAGCTCTCTCCTGCGGCGACGACACCTTAGTTGATGCAAGCATTGACAGGAGACTTGCGATTACACAGCTTACGATCCCCCGGTATCTGTGATCCAACGACACCGGAGAAGTGCTGATGTAACGCTAGCGCTTAATCTGGAAAATGAGCACAGACTGATTGATTCGCTGCGACTTAATCGCATGGGTGCCTTTTTACCGCTGTCACAATATTGTCTAGAGTTGGACGAGTCGGGGGAGGAAAGGGGCGAGATGTAGGGAACTTGTTCGGTTGGTTTGACATTTAATTGTCTGCTTTGTGATTAGGAGATTCTGGGATGTTGCGGATTTAAGTGGAGCTAAGTTCTGAATATATTAAAGACTGATCAGTTTTAATCTGATGAAATAGCTCCAACAGGTTGTTTCAGTTTTGTATATGTATCAGTGTCCATATCTTTCTGATTAATTCCCTTACATTTGTGAGGAGCTTAATGCAGAATAGTCCCTAAGGGATATATAACCATTGATCAGAAGAAATAGTTTGCTTCGGTTTTAATAAGATTGCACCATCTTTTTATTATTTCTTTTTTAAAGGGGATATTTGTTAAATGAATTTGCCAGTAAAGGACAACTTGTAAAAAATATCTTACATCCAAAATAAATCAAAAGGGTGCAAGAGAAGAGTACGGTTAGATAACAAAAATAATAATAATAATTTTAGTTTACCTTTACAAGTGGGTCCTTCTTTCATGTGATAAAGACATGTCTCTGTCTGCTCAAAACCACATGTAAATTGCCACATTCGTGTTGGGTTATTATTACTATTATTTTTCTGAAATCAGAAATTCCTGGCTTCAGTATTTAACCCCATCTCAATAAATAATCAAGAGCAACTAATTACTATTTTGAGGAAGAACACATTAAAAGGAATCGCAATTTGTTGACCAATTTGTGTTGGATTGATGTTTTTTTAGTTTCTGGTCATATTTAACATGTAGAGGTTATCCATTACAGAACTGACTTCTAGCAACTTATCTTGAAAATAAATTTGTTTTAAACATTGTTGTATCAGCGTTATTTTTCCATCAGAGACATAACAAGCTAATCACAGTGCTTATTTAGCGCCTAACACTAACTTTGTCAGCAGTCTCTATTAAAGCGCTCTACAATAATGCAGCATAATTACCCTGGCTTTAGCAGTGCAGCTGCTATGCGCGCTGCGTTTCAAGGAATAAATTCCTACCAGGTACCCATTTACTTCACCTGGGTGGAGTGTGGCAAATGTAGATCAATTAGCTTGTCAATTAATCCTTCATTTCATTCTTGTCAGACACCTGTTGCAACATCCTTAACCTGAATTCTTTTTAGGACAAACCTGATCTCAACTCCAACCCTCTTTCCAATATCTTTTATGCAATAAAGCCCTTAGCAAAGGTCAAGTAACCTTTGGATTACTAGGTGTGAAACTCCTAGATACATGTAGCATTGCTCAGCATTGCTCCAAGCAAAGAAGAGTTCATGTTGTCGGTTAATATTGAAGCTGTCATTGTCTTTCAATTACTGATAATAACCAAGGATACCTGGAATCATTGCCACCAAGTTCATTTCACATTACCCATCCTGTCTTGCCGAGGTTATTGTTAGTTGTAACACGGCACTGACAATGTGGATGCTGTTGCCGTGCCAACAGACAACACAGGGCTGCATCACTTTTGCTTAAAATCAAAGCAAATGCAATTTAGCAATTTGTAGCCTGATCTGTGGATAGCGTAATGGTGACCAGCCCTGATGCCGTGCTATACAGTACTTGGATCCATCCTTCTCCAACGAGGTTAATGAAACCGATGACGATTGCGTATCAACACACATTGCATTGTGGGAATGAACTTGGATATTGCTAGGTCATGCAGACTGTCGTGGGTGGGACTTGTTTGCTGTGCTTGTCGTCATAGAGATAGAAATCCACTTTGATATTATTAAAATGAAAGAATAGTACACACAGTTGTTAGGGTACTGAAATTTAATACAGGGCATAAAACAATGCCTTGAGATTTATTGTGGTAAGTATAATAACAAGTGTCTCTTCACTACTATGCAAATACTTCCTCTCTACACAGGGTCATTTTGCTTTAAGTGCATTAAGTTAATGAATTCTATAGTAATAGATTTCCATCTTTGGTATGGACATTTAGTCAAAAAGATAACAAAACAAAAGTGATATGCATATTCTCTGTTCAGAGGCAGAGGGGAGTTCATTCTGTGTTTTTTTTAACAATACTAATTTGCTTATATACAAATCAATACTATATAAAAAAAAATATAATAATAGAAAAGGTAAGACAGAGAAAGAAAAGGGATAGACTGAATGTCAAAAGCTTTTATAAGGATGAATAATAAGTGTCATCCTGTAATAGGACTAACAGTATATGAGGTGATGCCTCTCTGACTCCAAACAGACGATTTTATGTAGGTGGAGTCTTCCAAGATAAAACAGGTGTAACATCCTTGCCTGAGGATATTTCAAATACTTTTAATACCTGCATGTACCTGTTCAGTATTTTTTTTTTCTTCAATATATTGGGCTATCTTGCAGTTAATGGTGTCTTTTAGAACCAAACAGCATTTGAAGAGAAGAAGAAAAATTATTCTGATAACTTCACATCTACTGCAGATCATGTGTAATGAATNGAGTAAATGGTCAGAGATTTCTTCTCTTGAGTCCAGTGTACTAAACCTTGACAGTCTGAAACCAAAGAGGACATAACTATTTACCGGTACTGTGGCTTCATAATATATATGTTAGGAGTGGCTTTGAGGAAGAGTTCATTTTAAATATTTTATATTTTATTGAGCAGTGACGCCCAATGATTCTTCCCTTGAGAGGATGGAGTCCAAAGAAAAGTTGAAAACCTTGACTGTGTGACATAAAATGAAGATAATGATTGGTGATGGCTTTCAGGATATTTGGAAGAATTGTTTGGAAGAGGGAGAAAAGATTTGTACTGATTCATACCGTATAGCCATGATTCTTGAAAGTTAATATTGCCAGCAGCTTTTGCAGCTTTTGATTGGAAGGTGAAGAGAAAGTATGAGCAGAGCATATACACAGTTTAGTATGCTACTTCCTAAAGAGAACATTGGAGTAACAGGGGGCACAGGGGGTACATTCACCCGAAAGAATCAAAATGGAAGAATGGAAAAAAGAGGGGGGAAAAAAAAAAGGAAAGGAAGATGAATTAATATAATGATGTACTCTGAGCCTGTTATTTCATCCAAACTATAGACAGAGATAGATATGAATAACTTTTAACCCGCATGATATGTTTCAGAACACAGATATGATAAGCTGGCTATTTACCTTCACTTTTAAAACAATGAACATATTCATTAGCTTCAATTTCTTTTACTTTCGAATATATTGTCTTAATTTGAAAGAGTGAAGTATTATTTACCACTGTACATGTTTTATCAGATGCTCAGAAGAGGTTGATCGCTTTGTGTTTATAGTGCATTTGGTATGGTACCAATCATAGTTGAAAATTTGAACAGAAACTTTAATTTTCTTCTTCATCTAACTTGAGTGAAAGTGTAAATTCATTTTGATGACTGATATCATATATTGATGTGCCTCCATGGAATAGATCACACCCTGTCTGTAGAGCCAGAAGGGCATTAACCCCAATACTTTACATAGCATCATCACCCTACTGTCTCTAACCACGCTCACTTTTCTCCACACCTCACCAACCCTGTGTAAATCCCAGCAGACATGTTTCGTTGAGTAATGAGCTTTCTTATACGATGTAAAACTCTGTGTGCCAGGGAGCTCCTACGTCAACAAAATTTAATAGGAGGAGATTGGCATCGACTTTGTCTGGAATCATTAGAAAACATTAAGACCTTTGTAGAGGTTTAGCAACTCCTGAATAGGTTGATAACCAATTAACGGCTGATGAGGGCACCGGGTACTTTCATTCAATGTAGAGTTATGAGTTTCCTAGACAACAGCTTGTATCTATTGTGGAACATCATGTGGTGAGAGTGTTAAGGTTGCTGAGGCATGTTGTTTAATACAGTGTTAATGTCCTTCCGGCTCTTAACAGTATTTAGATGGATGACGAAAGAGACAATGACAAGTAAGAATAAAATATTGCAGCTACATTCCACTTTGATGAATTGATTTCCAATTACTGGTAGTCTTGACCATTCTTCTTACTAGAGTTGCCCACATTCTGTAGTAAATTTGCTGGTATAAAATTATGTTCTGTCCTTTTCCCAATCCACTGATTTTATTAATTTATTCTGTGTTCTTTATACAGGGAAGTCTCTTAAGTATATATTTTTTTTAACTGCTTCGCAAAAGAGCCCTGCATTATATAACACATTTTATATACAATATGAAATGATAGACAAATTAATTAAAAAAAGTAAAATATTAAAATACAAAATAAAAGAAAACAGGAGCAAAAGAAATAGACACGTTAATGGAAACAATTACATGTATTAGGCTTTTGATCACAATGCACAATTTAGTTAAATTAAACTTGTATTAATAAAGATAATCTCTGTTCTATTCAATATTCATGGTGTAAGACAAGCTCTTCTTTTCTTTAAAATTCATGATTTTTCAACAAATTGTGATGTTGAAATTCATGGAACACTCCCTGTAATTGCAGATAATTTAGAGAATGATTTGAAGTAGGCTATTAACTTGTTTCTTCAAATTCCGTTTGTGACACACACTTTTGAAATGAATGGCACTAAATGTGTGAAGAAAATGTAATTCAACAGATTTCACGAAAGTTTGATATTCCAACAATCAGCTTCAAACCAATGTGCTCTGCTAAACAGTGGGATTCTATAACTGGACACAATCTGTTCCCAAAAGGCCAGTACATTGTATATTCTATCCCCTCCCTCATACCCAACCCACATGCTTCCTTGCCATGTAACCGTCATACTTTTAAGTGTCTGCGTCATTGCGGAGCACGGCTGATTTTGGAGCGGTGCTGGATGCAATACCATGTCACCCTAAATGTCATCCAAAAGGTTTCTTACCTGCAATACTAGGCATCCATCATCATCTGCGGAATCCTCTTCCCTCTTTCCAGGCTCTCTGAGAGAGTGAGATACGATGAGTCAATCCCTTCCTCTCAATGGAGAACAGCTTTTCTTGGAATAACCTTCTCAGTATCCTCACTATTCCTCCTGCGTGAGAGAAAATTAGAAGAAAGTACAGAATGCTCCGTTGTAGGAATAATAAATAGGTTCGGGTATTCAAGGGTTGCAGTGTCTATGAATTTTGACAGTGCTGCTAGGAATCTGATCATATTATCTTTCTTTATATTTTCATCATTTTACTGCTCAGAATAGTTCAAAGATTGCTTGAATATATCTCTCTCATTATAATGATAGTCTAATACCAATCTTCAAATCATAAGGGGTAAACTTTTATTTAAATCTCTTTCTCCCCAACTGGGTACAACTTTTGAAAGGCCACTGTCAAGCAAAGTAAAGGGTCATTATAAACGAAACCATCCCTAAACATTTCATATCGTATGTTAAGAGCCAGAAAATGGTTAACTTGTACAATTTTTCATAGGCTTATTGCACTCTTATCCCTCAACAGACTAAGCGACCCATTTTTCTTCACCCATAAATCTTAGAAATCAAAGCGTGGTAGCGATGACTGCTAATCGTGTGTATGTGGCACATTCATCCAAGGACCTAATTTGTTGCTGATTAGGGTCCTTGTCTTCCCCAATTTAAAAAGCTTTAAAGGATTGACTTTTTGTATCCATTTCCCCCAAGAACGTCCTGTCTGAATCTATGCCGATGGGGGACAGTATTTAAACTAAATATTGGTGTGACTTTGTTTAGTTGACATACGTATCTGAGAAATAAAGAAAACGAATCTTGACATGTAAATCTGTGACAGCGGAATAATGAATGCAGATGAAATCAATAGAATTCAAAGTGATTGCATGGTCTGTCTCCGTTTTCATGACACATGCATCTGGGGAATTGAAACAATGATTGTTAATTGACTGTGGTGAGCCCTTCAAGGCCAATTCTGACGAGCTTTTTCTCCAAGAAGAAGATTTTTTTTTGTTGAAAGTCAGAAGGGAGTTGACTCTTTGCAAGATGCCTTCATTTAATGCCCTTCTTGCTCTGGGCAGAAGACACAATGAATGCTAATTACATGCTATGTTCAGCTGTCATCATTAATGATCAACTGTGTGGAGTTTATTCAGACTCGGTCATTGAGAGCTCAACTAAGACAAAAAATGGCCTGCTGCTGCCCCTTCCCCCCCCCCACCAGGTTTTATAACTATAACTCATGGTTAAAATCCTCATTTACATAACCCATGGTTAAAAATTAGCACAAATTAAACCTACCTTGCCTTGTGCGCGTGCAATATCTGACCTCTGACTGTGTCATGCTTATTTTGGGCTGATTCTAGACCATGGTTTTATGTAAGATTTAAACCTCCTTTGTGAATTCA
This sequence comes from Hemicentrotus pulcherrimus, assembly GCA_003118195.1. Taxonomy (NCBI): domain Eukaryota; kingdom Metazoa; phylum Echinodermata; class Echinoidea; order Camarodonta; family Strongylocentrotidae; genus Hemicentrotus; species Hemicentrotus pulcherrimus. The sequence goes on along the minus strand of BEXV01000565.1, from coordinate 98,358 downwards.
GCCTACCAGTATACTATATATCTATTTTTCTCTTGTTTTCTGTTTCTCCCTCTTTCTGTTTTTTTTTCTGTCCCTCTCTTTCTCTCGATCTTTCCGCATCCTCCCTCCTTTCTGTGTTTTGTCTACCTCCTTTCCTCTCCCATCTCACCAGGTTTGGCAAACGTTCACCATGAATAATTCTGGTCATGGCTATTGCATCCGCGAATGACTCCCAGTGGATACGATATAAATCATTGAACTTGAAGTATCCACCCCTCTATAGATAATCATGCCTTGTTGCATGGTCATGAATAATCCAACATAAATCACACATTAAGCATGCAGGGCTGATTTGATGTAATAGCAATAGAATACCTAAAATCAATACAATACAGTTAAAAAGAAAAAAATATCATAATTTCACTGTTAAGAGTCAGATTGATGTTGGCTCTGTGTTAAAGTGTAGATAACTTGTGTAGCACAAGTCTAATCTGCCATGAGGTTTAGTTACTGCCCTTCTGGTTTTGAGGAGACACTTTTGGTAAGTGTTAGCAGGTGTCATGGCCTAGTGGATACGTCCCCAGACTATGGATCGCATGGTTAGCGGTTCAAGTCCTACCACAGCACTAATGTTTCTTGGCCAACGTTAATCTGCACTTGCCACTCTCCACTCAGGTTTTGTAAATTGTATGCCCTGGAGAAAGACATTCCTTGAATGCTAGAGTGCCTTATCAGGGTTGCTCATCTGATGCCATTGTGAAAAAAGGACAGCTCTTTGAAACAATAGTATTAAAGCAGGACTCCACTTATATCTATTTGCACTCTCTATATAGCCAACGATGCCTAAACGGTACCTATAGGTCCCCCATGATCCCCTTTTTCTTATGTTCATTGAGAGCTGATTTGAACCACCTGCCAGTGACCATACAGGATGGTATAATCCCTCCTGGCCAACTAGTGCAGATAGGCTTAAGTGCTATTTAAATGTAACTACATTGTGTGTATTATTATAGTTATTAACCATTTATCTATTTTCTTTGTTTACTTGCTTTAACAGGAGAGCAGAAAGTGGTACTCTGTAACATTCATTGGCTGTATCTTCTGGATTGCTGGTTTCTCTTATCTCATGGTGTGGATGGCCAAGGAAGTAGGGGACACCATTGGCATCGAAGAGCGGGTAGGTCCGGTCAAGATTTCCTCCTTTCAAAATCTCATGTTTCACACTAAATTGTCTTCCGTTCCAAGGGAACACTGGGGGCATCACCAGGGTATTCCTCAGTGGGAGGGGGTATTGTCCTAAATACATTGACAGCTTTGCCAACAAGAAGCACCAAACCAGGAAGGGAAAAGCAAGGAATGGTGAAATGTTTAATTTGCTAACAAGGATTTCAAGGAATCAATCCTTTGAGTGTGAAAGTTGTCGACAAGGGTTTTTAGGACTTATTAGCAAGTTTTTTTTTGGGGGGGGGAGGGGGAGGGAAGAAAGTGGAGTAATAGTTTTAATAAGTAGCATATTTATATAAAATCAAGTGCAAACATGAGGTGGAGGGTAGAGATTATCAGAAAAGTAGGTGGGGTTCTAGGCCCCCCCCCCTCTTTGTTTTAGGCGTACGTTTCAGCTTTTAGCCCCACTTATAGATGACATCAACAATTAGAAAAGGAATATCCTTTATTGAAAGTTACACCGATCTAAGCAAGTAGGAAGATGAAATACGTATTCAGCTAGCAGAAAAGGGTTTATCTCAATATCAGTATCAAGTATCAAGGTTTTACAGCTTTCTCATCGGCTGGTTTTTATAATTCATACCTCGATCATCTCTGTTATTAAATTATTCACGAATCGGCGCATTATTGATGTTACTATCAATTCAGCCTGATCGAGAAGGCATGATCTGAATGTATTTACGAATTGTTATTTCCCAATTCAGACATATTTAACTTTCTGTCCTACTCAGAGTGCATCCATTTCAGACTTTGTAAGCGGTGAATTATAATTGTAGCTTCATGATTAAACATTCTTAGAAAATGATGAATTTTATTAGTGAAGAAAAATTGCTTGAATTTTTAACAGAGTCTTGTGAAGATGAAAATAATGAGGTTGATGTATTTTTTTTCTGGGTCGTTGACATAGATACCTATTGAAACAAATATCCTGGCATCTATCTCATGATTGGATGAGGGATGCTAGCTTGTCCCTGCAATCATAAATCAAGTCATGATTTCTCAGCATCTTGTTAGTTGATAACATTGGTTAATCTACAAGGACTGTAATGGATCAGCCATACTCGATCAGCAATCAGAAGTAAAGAGATACACCCCCCCCCACCTGCTCCAAACCATCGCCCCACATTCTCAAGATGGATTTTCTCTTTTTGTTTGTACTTCACTAGCCTTGTTGTCTCTTGGCAAATAATTTGTGTGCATGTTATAGTCATCTTCACTTCCAAAAGCTAAGCATGATGAGGAGAGCGTAGCGTGAAAGAAGTAGCAACTCTACTCGAGTGCCGTCCGCTACTGAAGATGTACGTGGAGACAAATATGATAGAGATAGAGAAAGAGTACGAGGAGGAGGAGTAATTGTTTTATAGAAAAAGTGATAAAAGGGGGAGATTTCTACCCACTCAGGGGCTGGTCGGGTTTCGTCTCTGGTTCACGTCGATGGGGAAATGAGAGAACACCCTGAGGGGGGGGGGGGAGGTGCTTTTAATTGTCGCTTATCCAGTTCTTGGTGTAATACTATGCCATCAGCATTCTAACACCGTAATGAGTATATGGAGCTCAAGAGAAAAGGACCTCGCACTGCACTTAAAAGAGGGGTGATTTGCTTTTGTTTCAATGGACACAGATTTTTCTGAATTTTATGTCGTCGTTGCAACGACGTGTAGTCGCCCTCATCAATATCTACCCGGATGAATTAGAAGCGCCATGCGTGCACAATACTGAAATGAACCATATAGAGGATTTTGTCCACTTTTTCATCTCTTTTTATGTCTGTGAGTTATCAAACATCCTGGTTAACATTCATGTCTAGATGGTAACCGGTGAATGATAAATTAATGGGGAGCTTGCAAAACATAGCTCTTTAATAAAGTTTGGTTATTAGGCATGCCCAGTCTGGCAATTTTCCTTCCTGTTAAGCACTTAGCATGGGTTTCCTTAATTGCATGACACCAGAGATAAAGTAAGAGAGAAGCAATTTTATTCATAATTACTTTGCCGGAAGCATCGTTGTAGCAAATGACAAATTAAAAATATGCAAAAGCTTTTGTAGGTTGATGCAATAAGCACATTGACACTGTTATATTTGTTGCTTGAAGGAAACCGTTTTAGAGCATGCCTATGCACTGCTGGTCTAGAGGGGAAACCCCCTAGATGTCAAATTTGGATAAGTGAGCTTCATTAAATGATTCAGTTATTCATGTGAGATGATTTCATGAATTTATTTGCCCCAACCACACATCAGTTTAAACCACAGACCTAGTAAACACTGATTGATCCTGCTTCCAATCAAATCTAATATGAGCAGCGCTGGATGCCTCATTAATCTCAGGCAACATGATTATAATAGGGGCCATGTCCTTTGATTAATAAATATTTGTTTCATATCGACAGCCGCAGGGTCTTAATAGAGACTCTATCCATCAACACAGATAGGCGATTGGCCGGGAAGGAAAGGGAAGAAATAATCAAGAGGATATTATTGTTTATAGAATGTTGCGGGCAGTTACAGTGGCGAGTCGCTGGTTTCGCTGTAAAAAAGACAGAGTTACATACTCTGAATTTGGGTTTTTGCCCACTCACTCTCTCTCTCTCTTTCTCTCTCTCTCTCTCTCTCTCTCTCTTCCTCTCGCTCTCTCTCTCTCTCTCTCTCTCTCTCTATCTTTCTCTTTGAGATGTGTGTTTCTCACTGTATATTTTATTGCAAATTTCATAATGAATTCAAAGCATTTATCTTGCATTTTTATTCTGTACACATTTCTGATAACATATTCCTTGAATTTAATTGCTGAGCAGCATCATCAATTGTAGTTAAAAATTAAAGTATGTTACCATAAAGGCCAGAATAAACTACTTGGAAGAGCTATATCTAAGGGTACTCAGACCACATAATTGACATGATTTGATTCAATATTGATTTTATTTTATGTTATTCACAGTACGGTAATAACAATTCATAGGAGTTTTTCAAAAATAATGTTTGTTTCCTTTTCCACTGCATATGCTATCCTAACTAGTCTGCTATCAGATTATTTCTACTGTCAAACTGTATTTTGTTGTTTTTTGGTAATGCATTAAGCTGATGAAGAAATGAAGGATGAATGACGTAGGATAGGGAAATAGTGGTTTCCAAACTGGTTCCCCAGAGTATCCCTTTTGTCTCTAGAGCTGAGTTGATACTGTATGCAGCTGGTTCCATTCAGATTGATCTATTACTCCCACGATTCTAAATCATCATTTCAAATAGAAATGTTGAAATTTTCACTGAGCACTAGTCATTAATAATGCACGTTATTCAGGCGATTCTCCAGGCTTCCATTCTTTCTCTAAAAGAAGGAGAAAAAATAAGTAAAGAGGGTCACTTTTGATAAGGCGAGGATATCTATTGTGCAAGCTTTCCCTGAATTATTCCCCAAAGTGGACAGATACTGGCCTTGAAAGGTGCAATGAAAGAGGTTAGTTGCATCACTCATGGAAAGAAAATTTATTTGACCTGGTCTGATGAAACCATCTGTTGACTCCATCAGAAAAGGGTCGTTTTTTTTTAGGTTTGTAGATTATTTATCAAGGCTTTTTGTTTCTTTTTGAACAAGGTTATTTTTTAAAGACAGTAACCCATTTCCAGTAAATTATCTTTCAGTTTTTTAGATGGCAAAATTAAATAGATTTGTCATTATTCATAAAATATATTGTTACACAAGCTACATGATAACAGTACAGTAAAACCTGTCTATAAAGGCCACTCAAGGTAAACAGAAAAACTGGCCACTGTAGACAGGTGGCTTTTCCAGACAGGTTCTACAACACACATTCTTTTTGGGGGAAACAAAAGACATGGCCATTATAGGCATGTGGCCTTTAATATGGAGAGGTGGGCACTAAGACAGGTTTGACTGTATTTGCATGCAAGTATTCTGGAATTTAAAGTAATGACATACATGAATTTGGATAAATTTGTAATTTGTACTTATTCTATTTTCAAGAGCTTTTAAGTGACAACTTAAGCCATAATCCCTATATGTAATGAAAAAAATGATTTGATTCTTTATATTTGAGAATGTATTTTTTTTATTTTATTGAACCAAAAGGTTTAGTCAACTCTGTTGCTACTTGGCCATTGCATTATGTCTTTCTGCTTCTCAAAATTGTCATCATCATCATTTATTAAAGTTAATATTTTCCCTCTCATGAGGAGGTACTGACTTTTGTGCAATGGTGACACTTCCTACGGTTCTTCTTGTCTTGAGCATCCTCCTCGTTTAGACCAACCTTGCTGCTTTCTCTCTGCACCATATATATTTCCATGAAATCTTTGGTCTCCCTTTCCCTCTTATGCCATCCACTTCCAGATCCCACGCTCTTTTAACAGGTTCATCATCTTCCCTTCTCAACACTTTACCCATCCATCTCAATCCACTTCTCTTTACCACTTACACCACTTTCCTCCAGACTCCTCATCATTTCCATTAAATCCTGTTCAATGGTTAAGGATGAAAAGAAAGTATAGTTTAAAGATATGTCTGCTCTATTTTAAAGGCCCACTGCACTACTTGTAGCTACTAACGCCCTCTCTATGTTAAACAATGCCTAGACGGTGACCATTGGTCCCCCATGATCCTCTATTTCTTATGTTAACTGAGAGCTGAGTTAATGAGATAACCACCTGTCCAGTGACCTTGCAAGGGGGTCTAATCCCTCCTGTACACTAGTACTGATAAGCTAACAGAAAAAAACATTACGAGCTCGATTGTGTCCAAAAGCTAATGTACAATCTAGGTATGGGCGTCGTCTTTATTTTGAAAATCAAACAAAGAAATTTAGAAATAATTTGAACTTCGCAATTAAACTAATTAGCATCCCCTCTAGACTAGTAATTGTCATTTAACTATATTGTGACAATGAAAAAGAATATTTTGATTTGAAACTTTCCAAGATTTTTTATATTTTTATTTTATATAGCAGTTTAAAATGTATTTTACCAAAAATGCACAATTATTTAATATTGTAGTCAAGCAATTTAAAATGATACGCTTGATGTTGCATCTGCATTGTCATAAACAGTTTAAACTTAATTGCCTTAAAACATGGTACCCTAAATCAAATTCAAATCCGTCATCTCTATTCATTTACAGACAGAAAAAATGGATAGTGTAGATACCATTGATATATAGGATTGAAAGAAGAACATAACATACCATGGCAACAGGCCTGAGCAAATATATTCGTGACCACACATTCATTTATGCAGCGGGGCATTAGTTGTGAGATTCCCACTGCCCGGAGGCATAAAAGATACGTCATTTGACCACAAACGGCTAGAGTCAACAATACGGTTGTGGTCATTTAAAGAGGGGAACATATCACGGGGTGCAAGATCTTATCCTCTATTTGTGAGGTTTGCGCTGCCTGCAGGCATAAACGGCACTCCGTTTTGATGACCGACTGCTACAATCAACAGTACGGCTGTGGTCATTTAAAGATGCTAGCAGAGAAAGTGGGGGAGGGGGAGGGATTCTTTTACCAAGCACTGTTCTGACAGGAAAGATTATTGCCTCAAATCACCTTAATCCTCATTCAAATTGATGGAGTTAACCCTTTAAAAATGCTTCAGCAGTTAAACAGCATCATAATAATAATAAATGTCAGTTGGGGTTAAACAAAAGTTGGCTACATGCACCTTTGTCTCATTTTATTCTGCTGCTGCCTTTGTTGGTATTTTTTTAAGGGATGGTTTTATTTTAATATTTGATAGGTAGTTTACCACATCACTAATGCATCATAAGAATACACAGATACAGCTTTAATAATAATAATAATAATGGTGGCTTCGTATATAGCGCACATGTCCGTCACATTGTGACGCTCCTGGCGCTGCCCCGATTATTACCCTGGCTTTGTGAACTATAACAAAACATAGATACAGCTTATAACAATACGGAATCGTGAAGTGTGCTATGCCTAACTTGTTTTTATTTTGCTACTTCATTTACCATCTCACACATGACCAAGGCCTGACATATTCTCTAGATACTGAAATACGGATACTACTACACTTTTCTCATTTCATCTTGCTGTGTGGTTTTGTAAGTGGTCACCTCATGATGTGTGCACAAGGCCGTACATCGCCTTTGACCCAGAAAGCATGTCATTTATTTAATAGGAAGGGCAGAGAAGCAATGAGTTTCAGAATTGCGGGAGAACCACAGAGGATTATCAATGAAGCTCAGGCCGCAGTGCTACTAGAGAGACTTGCATTTATAACGTTGGCCTGGCCGGAGAGCATCTACAGAGCTGCCAACCATTATGTTTTTCCTGGAATTATTCTGATTTTTCCTCAAAATGTTGTTGGCATGTATAAAGAATGAATTTTATTTAAAAACAATTAATTACAATGATGTTCCCATGATAAGCACCAGACAGAATATGGAAGGCCAGCTAGAACATTCTAAACTCAGAAACAATAATAGGATAGTTTATCATTCTTATGTGCTCAGCATTCTGGTTTCTCTGGTTATCAAATAACAATAATGCTGGTAATCCACAGTCTTTGTTTTTTAAATGGTATATTCACTTAACAAACATAACAATACATTACTACATCAAGCTCCTATTAAAGATCTTGTTTAGATGTATACATTATTCTATATGGGTTTGAGAAATGAACTTCAAAGATGCCCTAATTGGTTACAATTCCAATTTGCATCAGAAATCTGTCACTAAGTCTTTGATTACCGGTATCTTGCTGTCTTGGCCTGCAACTTTTGAAGAGCATGTTTCCATCACCCAAAGATGTTTGCCTCTCTACCTTCAAATTATTAAAAAATCAAGAGCTAGATGGAAGGATGTTAAGCATGTAAAATTATATGGATTAATACCCTACTGGTTTGTAGCATATTATTTCATCCTGATCTTCTTCCACGATTGCCTATTCTAATCCCTGACACTTCTAGTTTGAAAGATAAATTTGAGCACTGGTCGTCTGATTACATTGTTGGAGCAACCATGTGGAAGCAATCGGGAGGTTTCGGAACGACGAAAAAGATGCACTGCGCATAAAAATGAATATATGGGACAACACAAAGGTGTGACTTAATGCTTAGTCCAAACCATATTCTTGTCACATTTCAATTGTGACAGCATTCAGAGAGCAATCCCCTTCAGGTAATATTTTTTCCACTGTGCCATTCTTTTACCCTAACAAACCTCACAAATTTGTTGTCTTCTTTTCACGAGCTCATCCTCCTCTTCAAAGTGAATTCACTTTCCTCCGAGTAGACAGGTCTCTGATATGTAACACCATGGTTCATTATGTGGGGGATTTAAGTGCTTTGGTCCAGGGACTAGCTGTTTGTACCGGGAACAAGCCAAGACCGGCGGAACTGGTAAACAGCCACCTGACCTATCACCTGATCTCATCTCGCACCTGGAAACTCTCTTTCGCACAGGATGCATAACATCACCTCAGAAGATATGCTGCAGAAAAGAGCTACATGCTTCAATGTTTAGATCAATGGCAATCATATGGGATGAAAATCTTACCTGCATACAACAATTGTTTCTTATTGTAATGACTAATCTATGTCTTATAATATACAGAAATGTGAAGTTCACCAACTATTTTTTTTTGTTGGGGGGGGGAGGGGGGGTATTGGGTCATATATGAACAAGGCTTTATGGGTGAGTTACTTTCTCTTTACCATTGTGTCTTTGTATGGAGAATATAGCAACAACACAAGTGAAAAGTGAAATTGAGAAAAAGAAACCCATAAAAACAGGTTTTCACACATTGAAAAGGACCATAAGCATAAAAAAAGACAATATTTTTTAGATTAAAAAAGAAAATCACTTAAATTTACTTCATATATAATTTATCCACCAAGAGTCTCTGTGAGAGACATGGCATTACTTCCATCATCAATGTGGATGGTATATCTGGGACCCGTTTCACAAAACTTGTTATCAGTGACAAATGACAGTCTTTGTAATAAGAAACTGAAATTTTTGCTTCTGATTGGTTATCAGCAGATTTGTCACTGATTATTGTCATTTGTCATTGAAAAAATGCTTGTGAAACGGGTCCCTGGTCTTCTTTGTTGATCTTAGAGAGGTTCATATCTACTGAAGATGAATAGACAGTGAATATCTTGTAAAATATTCTGTGTCACAATACAGGATTATTTTCCCCTTTTCTCTCTCGATTGGTGATCAGCTAGTACTTACAATCTAATCTCTAATGAAGTAGAGTGAAAATCATCTCTTTTAGGGAGTCGTATTAGTGAACTTTTCATTTTAGAGTGGAAAACCATGCTCAAAAGAGTGGAATCCATAATAAAGGGTGGTTCGAACCACTACTTAGGATTACTATCAGTTTGAACGGATTCAACTCTAAAAGAAAAAGATACCTCCCTACTTTGAATCCTTGAAGAATAGATTTTCAGTCACCTTTAAAGTAAGTCCATAATCAAATAGGTGATTGGGTCATCCATTACTTTCTGCGATAAATGCTCCGGCAGCAATTGCAAATCTGTAGAGCATACATTCAGATTTAATAGGAATAATTAAAATGATAAGAATAGTCACTTTTCAGTCCAGATATCAAAGCTATTATTCTCCTAAAACATAATCGCAAAAAAAATGCCAGGAAATCTATTTAAAGGCAATTCAATACTTTATTGAATTTCCTATCGTAATCATGTTCAGGTTGTGTACTATAGGTCATTGTCATGTTCAGAGATTTTAATACCTGGTATACAGGGCTTTTGACATTGCCTCGGGTTGATTCGTTTTAATTCTTCTCGATTGAGTTTAACTAGTACCTGTTTTATGAATGCATCCTATTCTGTGGTCCACAAGGGTCGGCCTCTTGGCGCTTGATTTTCCAGGCTGTCGCAGTTGGGAAGTCCATGCACTTTATCATCCTATCCCATGGGAGTGAGAGAGAGAGAGAAAGAGGGGGAGGATAAGACGGTCAGAGGGGAAAGAAAGAGAGATAGAGGAGACAAAGATGGAGGGCTGTAATGAGGAGAGTAAATTAATGAACAGAGAGGGGGTTAGGGAGAGCGACAGAAGGAATGAGAGTGCATGAGCAAAGAAAGGGGACAGAAGAAGAGAGATAGATTGAAGAGAGAGAGAGAGAGAGAGAGAGAGCAAGAAGACGGGTTGGTTCTGATGATGAAAACAACTTGATTAAAAGGGCGGCCTGATCAATCCCTTAACTTGTTGAAAATGATAAAGTGAGGTGTTACTGAAGCGCAATGTGTGTGGGGGTAGTATGATTGAAGTCTAAGTCTGAAGAGCATAATAGATCTGATCACAAATACTCCTATAAAAAAAGTTTATTGAGAACAGAGAGAAAGGAGAAAAAAGAGTCGGAGGGGAAAGATAGAAGAGAGATAGAGCAAGAATTCTCACAAACATTCTGAAGAGGAAATCTATTTTTATTTCCTATTTGTTTATTTAATTAATTAATTTAATTTTTGTGCCTTTTTTTTTTTCTTCTTTGGAGATTAAAAACTACTGGATCTCAAAGGGTGACAGGCTTTTCTTTTTCATGAATCCATGATTAGAAATTTAACCTGTCTGATGATCACAAGACTAATTGTATTGCAGTATTACATGTGTAATTCTTTTTATTGCAGCATAGAAGAGTCATACTTTAGTCATCTAATTGTGAGCTTCAGGTAGCTGATTGATACAACCTGAATAAGAACATAGGACTGGATGTTTGTAAGTAATAATAATAATAAGTAGAGAAAGAAAGTAGATACGGAAGACAGCATTGAGTGAGAGTAAATAGGAGTAGAGGGAGAAAACAGAGAGAGAGAGAGAAAGAGAGATACTGAGATAGAGTAGGTGAGTGAGGGAGAGAAAGAGAGAGAGAGATACTGAGATAGAGTAGGTGAGTGAGGGAGAGAAAGAGAGAGAGAGAGAAAGAGAGATACTGAGATAGAGTAGGTGAGTGAGGGAGAGAAAGAGGGAGAAGAAAGGGAAGAGAGAGAGAGGGAAGACAAATAAAGAGTGAGAGAAATAGAGAGGGAAGCAATTGCAAATGTATGAGTAGCTACATTTTATTTCAAACTGCCAGACTGGAGAATACACCAACGAACACATAATTTTCAAAGTCAAGAGCATCAATCTGTTGGTCAAAATGAAAGTATTCACATACACGAGGCTTGTTCATACACTTCAAGTTGAGACCTGGTCATGTAATTATATTGTGAAAGAATATGTTTGAAAGCAATTTGAAAACACTGATTACGTAGTATGTAAAAATTCTCATGTGTACAGTATACTGTGAGGTTTTGACATGATCAAAATGATAAGGAATCGAATACCTATGCACTGCACACCGAAATGGACAGATGGGACTACACATAGATTTGGCATGTTAGTTAGGTCCAAACATTTCATGTCATTACATTTTAAGACTGTCCGGTAGCAATCTGGAAAAGTCTAGTCAAGTTAAGGTAAAAGAGTAATGCATTGTCTGACTCTGTTTATAGCGGTCTGCATTATTCATGTAAGAGGAAAGTGGAGATTCAAAGGCACAGAAATTATGGATCATTCTACGAGGGAACATTCAAAAGAAAGGGAGAACAACAACATTTTGTCTATTTTTGTTTCTCTTTCCCATTATTAGGTTTTTCATGGACTTTTTTGTCTGCATTTTGGTCCCTCGATATTTCTGTTTTAAGAACTTAATTCTGTTCTTCAAATCGCTCTGCCTGTCTACCTCTCTATCTCTTCCTCTCATTCAGCCCCCCTCCTTCTCTCTCTCTCTCTCTCCCTCCCTCCCTCTCTCTATTTTCCTCCCTCCCTCTCTCTCTCCCTCTCCCTCTCTCTCTTTTCTTCTCTCTTGACTCTCAGCCTGAATTCCCATCTTCCCGTTGTACCTCAATAATTCAGTGAGTGGGTTCAGAATACAATACATTACCTCAAGCTCGCACCTCTCTCCCTATTAATCACCATGATGGCTTCTTGCCTGCAGTTGCATGGTGAGGATGCCGGCCAGACTTGCGTGCCGTAATTGACTTTCATAACACCTGTATGTGCATAGTGAATCCTTTTTTCTAAGTCCCTTGATAAACAAGTTTGGCTTAAACAGGAATGGGCCCATCATTTTTCTCTTCAAGTAATTTACCACCTATATCACATTATATATGCTGGGAAATTTCATGAAAAATTAAACTTTCTAGGTGTGTCTGTCCCCGCCCCAACTCCCCCCCCCCCCCCAAAAAAAAAAGAAAAA
>BEXV01000565.1:63313-77753 GCA_003118195.1 Hemicentrotus pulcherrimus | reverse complement strand
CTTTCTTATTATATCTACTCTGTCCAAGTATTGAGCTAATTTGTCTGTGATATATTTGATAATAAATCTAGTTATCTTTTTGCAAAATGCAAGTATTTGACAGCTTCATCAGCTTATAGCATAGCCTCACCTTGTGCTCTCCATAAATATTACTAGTTTATTGAACCTCATAATACTCTCAGCGACAAACAGAAGGCTTGTTTTACTCTCCAGGGCTGCATAACATATTTGCTTGCCTCCTTTTGAAGTTTTTTCAACAGATAGCACTATCAGAGGTATCACAACCAAAATGAAACACTATAAGAATAAAGAATATCTCTTGATCATGATGTTGTGTAGCAACTCTTTGTACAATCGAATACAATGTTACCCAAGATATATTGTTCAACTTTTTGCCTGCTTCAGTTGACTGATGTAACAGACAATAGATTGCCAAAGTCGTCTTTTGTCGCACATGCAATGTGTGTGTGTGTAAACCACCCTCAAACCATGTGATGGTGAAGATAATATCATTATCTCAGCAGACAAAGAGTCAACTTTATGCCATATTGTGTTTCTATTGCTGAATTAATTGTGTTTCTATCGCTGAATTAATTGTTTCTATCGCTGAATTATATCAGAACTAGAAGAAATATTTCAGTCTGTATTTTTTCTCTTCAAATCAGACATAACCCTTGTGCAATTACATTTTTGTTTGAGCAATTTCAGTTAATTTGCTGATAAGTCTTATTGGCTTTTTTTTTTTTTTAATTGTTGAAGGGTTTTGTTGAAGTGTTTTAATATGCAAAAGCCTTTTTTTGTGTGTGCAAAAAAATCATAAAACATAGATTGGAAATGTTTTTAGTGGCTTGTGAGGCAATCTTAAAGAACAATTTATGTTTTTGAATAACCGCATCAATAAGTTAGCATTCCAGTCTCAATAATTTTTATAATTAAAAAGATGAGTTTGTAAAGTTACAAGGAAAATATGATTCATGACAATTATACTATATTCTTTTCATATGATAAGAACATACTTTTGATATAGATAACATTTCTTTGATTGACCGACTCATTGTAGTTACATTGTATAATGATTGTGAGCACAACTTTCAGCTTATGACGTAGTATCAATTTTTTAATATTTTAAATTAAATGATGTCTTTATGTTTTTTTGGTGTGTGTTTTTGGAATTGTAATTATTGCTTATTTTTTATATTTTTATGTTGTGATAAAAATGGATAAATAGTATTGCGGTATAATTTGCAATGATCACTTTCGCTTTGATATAAGAGTATAGAATACCGATGGGTGATTCTTTGCAACTTGTCCCATACAACAAGACATTTTCTTGATGTAAAACAAATACAAGTCTCTTGATTGATAACATACAGGCCAAGAGTCAATCATCAACAGGTTTTCATTCTTGGATGTTGGATTAAACACTTATCTTCTGGGACATATTTCACAGAATCCTCCTATTGAGTAATCTATGGCTCCAAAATTATGTTGCCGCTTTTAGAAGAGTGTGTGCTTACATGTATGAACAAAATTCACAACAAATTCCATGTCTATATATTTTCTATTTTGGAATGTTTTAATGCAAGGAAATGGTGTAGTATTTTGAAACTTGAATGATTTAAGTACACTATTGTTATTCAACCAAGTTTATTTGTACCTTCCTAGTATATTGTAAACAATCATACCGGTATATATTCTATATATTTCAATTGTATATAACGTGATATATGTAATCATTATATAAATCTAAAACAGTCCACCTCTGTTTTCAGCTCGTTACTTATATTATACTAAGAGGACTAATTACCAGTAGGACGAACTATAATCCTCCTCCCTTCTTTCCTGCAAGTATAGGTGTTCCTTAATTCCAAAATATAAATGATGATGATGATATAATTATAGGTATTGTTCATATTTACTCATTTTAGAAAATTAAAAACTTAATTCAGGCTATTTTAGAGCAGGAGAGATGCATGTATATCTCCAGTGTTTCATGATAATTCTCAATATACTACTCAAGCTGTCATTAAGTAGAACATTAAATTGCATGGTGATAAATTAATATTCTAATGAATTGAAGGAGAAAAAAAAAACCTGATTTCGTAAACAGAGATGTAGTTGTCTATTACAAGACTAAATGTGTATAAACAATGAAGGACATTGATTCATAGATTTGATGTATGGCTTCAAAGTGCTCCACTACTCATAAATGTTATAGCTATTGACAGAATGACCTTTGACTTTTGACCTTTCTCATGTGCTGTGTGAAGCAAGCTGAGATTTAGAATTGCAATAAAACTATGAATTCTCATCTAGAATATTGGTGCAGTTATTGTCTTTTCCCTTTGGTGTGTTTTAGAGCTAGATAAATATCTTTTTGGCTCCAGAAGGGTGTTAACTCGTTTACTCTAACAGGGACCCATTTCACAAAACCTTTTTCCAATGACAAATGACAAAAATCAGTGACAAATCTGCTGATAACCAATCAGAAGCAAGGATGTCACTAGCTTAAATTATACAAAAACTGTCTGTTGTCACTGAAGACAAGTTTTGTGAAATGGGGCCCAGGAATGCATGCCCTTCTTGTTCTAAACAGATGATTTTTTGGATGAGGTATGGTTTGAAATGTGCGATATTTGGTGATTGGAAGATAATATTATTTTTTATATTGTTGTACTTTTATTTCAACCAAAGCAACAATGACATCATGGGAGTTGAATAATCACATACTGAAGAAAAACTCAGAATGAATTAGTTCACACAATAATAATCATGCAGATTATACAATCGCACACTTTCGTACATATGATTATCTAAATGATTTCACACAACAAGCACACTCTAAAAATAACGATCTAATGAAAATTAATAATAATTCAAGATTATGAACAATGAAGGAACAAATACAAACTCTGAAGTAATTCATTACTACAATATAGCAATAGTGATTCAGCCCTAAGACTAAGGCCTTATGAAACAGCATTCACAAATGGGGTCCTGGTGTTTTTCAGGAATCACCTTCCTTATTCTTCAGAGTGGGATGAGAAACTAGCCATCTCCTTTTCTTGTCCTGTAAAGTATTCATGGTTGGGACGATGAGTCAACCCCCCCCCCCCCCCCCCCTCCCCCACAGTCAATATATAAATGTGATTCCTTATAGTACATGCATTTCATTACAAGCTACTGATTTTAAGTTTGAACAAGTTTAAAAGTGTCAAAAATAACAATACAGGAATCATTTTTCTTGCATATTTTTACCATCGAAAACTCAAACAGAATGTTTAAAATGATGTAGTCAAATATGGTAAGCAACAGTTACAAAAGGAAATAATTTATCCAGACTCAATGAGAAGAAAATGAGATGTTACACTACGCGTGTGATTTACCTCGCAACGTATAGAAAAAGGACAAATTCAATAAAATCAATCTGTCAAGCGAGGGCAGCAGACAGACAATCTAATGAGAAAAAGAGATTGAAAGTAGAAAAGAGATTAGTGCACATCTCGACTTCCAACACGACTCCAATTAAACAAAATGACACCAAATTAATTTCAAATTAGATATCAGCACTTTTGTGACCGCTCATCTGAAATCCTCATCTAGAAACACACCATTATTTTCTCTTTCCTCTATTTTATTCTCTCTCTCTCTCTCTCTCTCTCTCTTATCAAATCTCTAATCAATTTTAGTATACTTCATTCAAAATCCACTCTTTTGTTGTATTTCATTCTCTTTACACTTTAAAAGCTATTTCCTTCCCTCTAAAATCTATGCATCATATAAACACTACAGCAGAAAATAAATACCAGTAGTCATTTCATCTGTTTTAATTTGACAAATTTGAATATTCCAAGAACATATATACCACCATTTCCTGTAGCAGCATTGATATTGATTCATTGCACTTGATTATAAATGATTTAGAAAAATAGAAAAATAAAACTTTAATTTTCATTAGTCAGAAAAAGAGGTACTGGGTATTGTCATTTGTTTAAGACAATATTTCATTAATCAGTTTGCTATTTATTACTCTTGTTCAACATTAATTTAAAACCTCTCTGGCTCTCAGCATATAATATGATGTTTATGCCCATGTTTATATTATATGTGACACTAATGGGAAACATATTTTTGTACTATTACATATGGACTATAATATTTGTATCTACATCTCAACTTAGCTTTGTATTTGATTTTATTGCATATATTGCATTGAAGATGATGTTGTTGTTTATCTTTCTCCATAATAATAGTCTCATCACAACAATCTTGTTTTAAAACAAACAATGATTATTGATTAAGCTCTGATAAAAAGTGTGCCACGAACAGTGTATTAAAGTACTTAAGATGTGAATCCATGGAAATATCATAATTGAATTTTAACAAGAATTGTTTGTGAAGCAGCAATGACATTAAAACACATAATAGATTAGCTCATAAGCAATACCCGGTAGTCTTTTCTCATGCCTGCAAGACTTTTATAAACTTATACAACAAAAATAAAGTTGTAGTTTCACAAAATGTGTCACACACTTTACCCCTTAACTCTTGCTTAAATTACCGGGAGTTACTATATTCATTTCCCAAAGTACATTCAACTGGGTTTATTCATGCCATTAAAAAATCTGTACATTTATGATGACAAAAACATTCGAAATAACTCAAGCTCCAGATAATTTGTAAAATATTAGCTACAAACATTTTTTTCTAACACAAATGCCCATTAAAACAAAATAAATCAACTTTCTAAACATTTTATTGGTAAATTTGAACCATTACTCTGTTCATGATGCAAATTATTTTTCTTTCCTTTTCCTAACATACAAAATGTATTTACATACTTGACAGAAATGACAGGTTGTACACAACTTTAAGTATATGAAGCCAAAAACTAAACTTCAGTCTTTTTATCAAAATAAACAGTTTTTCATTTCCTGTATACAAGAAAAAGATCATTTGCATACTTGATATCATAGCAGGTTTGTTTTCCACATCGCACCTGTAATCTTGCTTCCTGCCATAATATGGTTGCATTACATGGTCTTTGTAAAATACAGGGTAAATAAATGGACATTGAAGGAAAAAGAGGCACTTTTTTCTTAAAGTAAAGAATGAAGGCTGAAGTCAAGGATGGAATCCCAAATTTATTTGTATTTACAAAATTTCAGTTTGAAGGAAAAAAAAGTTTTGGAAGATGTCTAGAATGTGAGCTACAAATGGGTAGTACAATTGTATCACATAGTCTGTGCACTGAATGGGTGCTTCATGTATTCACACTGTCTTAACTGTACTAGCGCCATCATGTGTTCAGTTTGTGCCATTCATTAAGAAAATAACAGTGCAGCTGCATTGTAAACAAGATATACCTGTACATTTATACAACATGTTTAGCTTCACAGATCTTCTCGAGATCTATTTGACAAAAGTAAATGAATTCACATTAAATACCATAACAGAAAGGGCAATATAAAAATGATATAGATATGTACTGTTGCATCTGCTTCAAAAATGTGATAAGTGCACTTGGGTACCAAATATGTACAACATAATCATTATTATTTTTCTCCAGCATGTTCTTGAGTTCTTTTTCCAGTGCTTCGCAGTTCTCAGGAGTCTAGGTCTAGTCATGAATTTTTCCTCCTCATTCCGCTCTCTTGGACTTCCTCAATATAAACAGCATCAGGCGGATGACATTCAGACCTGCAGAGTTTCAGATAGATCTCATCAGCTATTCTCCTCAGCTCATGTCCAGTGTTCCTGGTGACGATATATGTATCTGCCATTTTCCTCAACTCATTACCAGTGTCCTCAATTTGAAGTGTCCTATCATTCACAGCTAATACTCTCCTCTCAGGTACTACTGTCCTTTGGGAAGTGTCATAAGTCCTGTCATTTGGATCTAGATGCATAGAACCTGATTCCCTTTCACTTGTGGTGTTCTTATAAAGGAAATACTCTGGTAAACTTTGGTATTCGCAGCCTTGCTCATTGCCTACATCATTTCTCAAAAGTTGCTCATTTCTCGGAGGATTCTCACTCTCTTGACGTCTTTGGTTGGACTGCTGTGGCAAGCGACCTTCTGGACTATTCTGGACGTCGCGTTTAACTTGGAGCACCATCTTGACTCGGCAGTTCAGTCTCAATTCTGCTGATGTTCTCTGTGCTGTGGTCACTGCCTTTTGCTCCGAGCTCTGTAGACCAAAAAGGTAATTCTATATTTTAAAAAATCACAATAATTAGGCTGCATACTCAGTCACATCATTTGTCACATTGGCATCAGTAGGTAGTAGTAGCAGTGCAGGGCTAGTCAGAATGTGATGGTGACGTGATCATATT
This sequence comes from Hemicentrotus pulcherrimus, assembly GCA_003118195.1. Taxonomy (NCBI): domain Eukaryota; kingdom Metazoa; phylum Echinodermata; class Echinoidea; order Camarodonta; family Strongylocentrotidae; genus Hemicentrotus; species Hemicentrotus pulcherrimus. The sequence continues at coordinate 71,417 of BEXV01000565.1, read as the reverse complement.
CATACCCATAGTATATTAGAAAGGTCTATAGCCTAATATATAGCCTAGGCATATACATGATGTATCTACTCAGCAGTCAGTGCAGACATAGTCTAGATCTAGTACTCATAGTTCATCAGGTTCATACGCCAACTNCGTCTTTGGTTGGACTGCTGTGGCAAGCGACCTTCTGGACTATTCTGGACGTCGCGTTTAACTTGGAGCACCATCTTGACTCGGCAGTTCAGTCTCAATTCTGCTGATGTTCTCTGAGCTGTGGTCACCGTCTTTTGCTCCGAGCTCTGTAGACCAAAAAGGTAATTCTATATTTTAAAAAATCACAATAATTAGGCTGCATACTCAGTCACATCATTTGTCACTTTGGCATCGGTATCGGTAGGTAGTAGTAGCAGTGCAGGCTAGTCAGAATGTGATGGTGACGTGATCATATTCATACCCATAGTATATTAGAAAGGTCTATAGCCTAATATATAGCCTAGGCATATACATGATGTATCTACTCAGCAGTCAGTGCAGACATAGTCTAGATCTAGTACTCATAGTTCATCAGGTTCATACGCCAACTAGTATTATTAGATCTTAAATAATGGTAGAGGTTTACTCACGGCAGATGCAACTAATGTAGAGTATAAACAGGGAATTACAACTTCAATATAATTTCTTGAAGAACACGATCTGTCGCAGTCTTAATTTCCAATTACTTACACGAATTAAGTATGTAGCCGTACAACGTTACACATACAAATTATCATACGACTATGTTACGTTGTCATTGCGCAATCCAGGTCATACCATTCATGGTTTTTAAGAGGGGTCAATTAATAAACATGTAAACTTTATTAAAGTTATTATGACATTAAAAACATATCAAACCTTATCAATCTGAATTTCAGACAAAAATAATGTATATTCATTTCAAACAAAAATCATTTGTAACGGAATAATACATTACATAGGTTTACTGTTAAGCTTGATTCCACATAGAGGGAGCAACGAATGGACGATGCAATTCAGGGAAGTTCCCGAAGTTTCGTGAATATGCAGCGCATATAGGCTTGGCCGAGTTGCTCCTGGTGATATGACGTCATAGTAGTTTACGTCATGGTAGAATTTAGTCTCTCGCGAGTTTCTCCGAAACAAAAATGTCTGCTCGGCAGTTTCCGTATATAATCGGCTCGCTCGAAATGCGCAGCGTTATTCTTCGATCGTGATCGTGTGTTGTGCTGACGCTAGAAGATCAATAGAATTTACCACACGCAGCGCTAGCCTATAACGCAGGAAACGTATATTGTGAAACAGCAAACGAATAGTGCTTCACTCACCCACACAACTGTGTAGTAGCGAGTGTCGATAGAAAGAGCCAGTGCAAGGTTCAGATTTGACTGCTAGCCACTTCTGAACTTACATAGGAACCGTGGTGACGTGAGTCGAGCCGAGGCAAGGACTTGGATGAGTGAGGAAGACAGAAAAACGGAAGGGGAGTCGGGCATATGGTGCTGTCTTGGGTGGTCTGGTGGATGTGATAGAGCTCCAAATACAAATATGTCTGAATCAATTCTTGCCGCTTCTTCGCCTCAGAAAAGCAACTACAACAAGCAGTTGGGCCAGAACTTATTTTTCAATGGAAATTCTAGAAAGGAACAGCCACCCAGCCCTGAGGAAGAAGTGAATGGACATCCTTTGATGGAGGAAGGCGAGTCGGGGTTAATTGCTCGACAGCTTGGGGACGATTACATTTCATACAAAGTTGGAAAACAACATGGTCGCCGACCGCCTTGCCAGCATGCAGAGACATTAAGGAGAGTTGGGGATGAAGTTGAGGAAAGATACGCCATCACCCTCAATGGATTAGTGAACAATTTGGAGTATGATCCGGACAAAGATGGTGAAGAGGCATTCACTGCGAGTTTGAATGCTATGTTTGAAGAAGGTTCATGTAACTGGGGACGTGTTGTTATGGTTTATGTTTTTGCAGCCCGTCTCGCGAAATATTGCCAGGAAAATGGAAAAGGTTATCACGTAGGAAGCTTGGCAGAATTTGCTGGAAGATATGTTGCATCAAGGTTAACCCCCTGGATTAATAAGCAAGGAGGATGGGTACGTTAAAGGAAAAAATGTTAAAGTTTTTAAAAATGTAATGTTAATAGTAATACCGCTACATTAATGGTAAACAATAATCTTGCACTTGAAAGATAAATTGAGAAAGGATCAGGATTAACTTATCGATGAAAGTAACATACCCTTGAAGTTATTGTTTCATGGGGAGATAGACCTAAACTAAATGTAGGTCTACATGTTTGTGTTTTGTATGTACACACTGTACCACATACTGTACTCAAAAATCAGTTTCATGTTGTAGGGTCTAGTTGTTAAACCTCTACATGTACATGTACATCTATGTACTGTAACTCATTGAGTCAATATGTGAATGTATTTAACATTCTATATATTTCATTTCCCCTACAGGAAAAGTTTGATGAGAGTTTCAAGGCCAAAGACTGGAAAGAAAAGGCAGCATTCAACTCTCTGTTAGTGACAGGAGCTTTTCTTGGTGGACTTGCCGCGCTCAGACTATTGATGAAATAGTACTTTCACTACCAAAGAGCAAACTTTTAACAGCGCTTGTCGAGTCTTTATTGTGAATTTTCATGTTCCTCGACCAACCCAGCAGAAATATGGATGATAACCAAAGTTCTACTGTTGGAAGACATTAACCCTACCTACGAGCAGTAACTTCAGTGCACCCTAATACTCTCGGGAATATCATCAAGAAGACAGAAGTAGCATCTCAGCACAGCAGCTTCAAAGTGGCAACAAATCTTTGAGACTTTATCAAGGAATACTATCAGATCTACCAGAAATTATATTAGAGAACTTCCTCAATATTCTACTGTTCTCAATGTCTCACAATCTTCAAATAATTCAGCTTAATCTCAATAGTACAGACTATTTTTAACAGGCACTCACTTCGCTTTTCTAGCTTGTAAGGTGAAAGAATTGTATTTTTAATTCAATTATAGCTTTTGTTAAAATGTGAAGAGTTGACAGAGCCTTGAGGAATCACATGTAACTTTGTAAACTATCACTGCCAGGTGAAAGGTTCTAAAAGCTCATGGTTTTTTCCCACTGAAAAACTGAACTGAAAATTTTGTGTGCAAAATAAGATTCAGTCTTTGATGTGATTTGAAAATTAACATTTAAAGAAAGTCAGTACTATGGTTGTTTTGAAATAGATTAGTTCAAAAATATAACCTGTAGTAGCCTCTTCAGTATTCATTGAACTAAATGCTGACAAATAATAACTGGTAGCAGACCTAACCCCCCCCCCCCCATGTCGATGGGTCAAATTTTCANCCCCCCCCCCCCCCCCCCCCCCCCATCTCTTACATCTCATATAATGCTAGTTGGTAGTCGCCAGAATTACGTGCTACCTTTATGTTTAATTAGGGAGATCGAAATTGACTTAACATCTGATTGAAGAGATCTCTGTCTTGTTGTCCATATAAATGTCGACACTTCAAAAGTGCAGTATTCATGCAGTATATTTACAGTGAATGTGATGATGTTTGATGGACATTCATGGACTGTATATGACAGAAAGGTTAACCAGTCTAGAGTCTTTTCAGTCAAGAATCACTGTTGCCTGCTTCGCCAAATCGTAGGGTAGAAACCATGTTTTTTTTTTGCAAGTGGAGTTTTTGGTTTATTAAACAAAAGCAAGGCAATGCAATTGTTCTCAAAGGAGAAGAAACAGTAAGCAAGTCAATTACCAGAAAACGCTCCTGCAAAAAACCAAAGGATGCTCATGATATTTTAGCAGCTGATTAATATTTATCAAGTGATAAATATATTTTTTGTTTTTGAATGTGATGTTGATGAGTGTCTGATGTTGCCTACCTAAACGATTATGTGGCAGTCTTTTGGTATTTTTTTTCAGTGTAATTTTTCTTTTCAAAGTTAAATACTGGCTAACTGCCAGATCTTGTCAGAAAATTTCAGTTGAAGATTAAATGGTATATGTATGTTGCTATGAGTTGATCTTTACAACTTTAAATTTCTGTCTCTTTTGATGTTTTTGGTTATTGTGCTAAAAAGTAATAGTTGCTAGGGCCACCCAGAATGTTTTAATCCAATAATAAAATTCTTGTAACTAATTACAAGACCTGTTTTTTTCTTCTTCATATTCATTCATTTTCCTACAAGTAAACATATCAGAATTTTGCGGACAAAGAAATATTTATGTAGGATTGTTCAAATTAAGAACTGTTTCTTCAAGTTTTCCTTAATTTACATACGATTATGCTTATATTTACTGTCCTGATGGTATTAATATTAGTGTTGAGTTTTGTCTAAGGTCATTATCCATACATGGTATAGAATGAAACAGTCAACTGTGTTTTCCTTTGAACTCTGAATGTGCAATAAACGTGAGTGGTGATACACACACATTGAGGCCTTCTTGTTGAAGTGTACAGGCAAATGGCCATTATTTTGCCTGGTACTTGAATGTATTTCGTACCATCGATTCTCTAGATCAGAGACCTTCAATGGGCTTTACACACAATACGCTGTTACGTTCACAGTAGTGTGGTATGCATTGTAATGCATCCTGTATGCCTCACCAGGCCTATACAAAAGCTCTTTGCGTGGGTGGCATTTGAATGGTTGAATGGGGTTGAGTATGTGTGTGTGTTTGCATTACTGCAGTACATGTACACTGTACATTGTACCCGCAAGCACAACAGAAAAGGGCTTTTTGCCAAAACCATTCTTTACATTGTTCAATGTATATAGAGGTCAAAGACATGACATGAGTTGGGATGGTGTTAATTAATAATTTTTTCTCCCTGCTTTATATCAAAGAAGGAAGTACTTAAGAGTTTTCAGTTTAAAAAGATGCAAATGCTCATGATCTGATTGGCTATTGATATAGAGGCCTACGTGTACATTAAGGCATGTAAGCCAACACTTAATTTGCTCCTTTTTTTGTGAAATCTTTGTGAAGCCTTTGAGTTTGACCAAACTGTGCATTAATATCCAGGAAACTAGTGCGACAGACATGTACCTTATATGTCCTAAATATAGTCTTACAGAATACACTTTTACAGAAGTACATGAACATACATGTAGACCAAGTCCTAAATTGGACTAAATCTCCTACATATACTGTATACCAAGCATGGGTTGGTTGCATTTTCAGAAAACAAGGAAGTCCAATATGAAACCGTTGATAAACCATTAAAATCTGTGCATATAAGTTCCTTCTTCCTGTAGCTAAGAGGAAATGCATTCATTACAGGATATGGTTTCGCATGATCAAGAAATGAAGTAAACTGGAGGATTTTGAACTCTAGACATGAATGAATAGGGAAATGCAGTTCAGAAATTACCCTGGATGGGTTATTATTTTGTTAACTAAAGGATATTTATAGACCAGACACAACTATTATCTTTGAGAATAGTGTTTTGGTTTCCATTCACAAGAAGTGAAACTAAAAAGGGGTTTTCCCTCTGTAAACCCTTCTTTTTACACTTGGCATGGTTTAAAAACATCAAGAATATTATTTTTATTCCGCAGAATAATAGAAGTACCGGTATATTATTCTATGTAACTAAATATCAATATGGCATGCTGCAAAAGTGCAAAGCTTCAACTAATCACCCGAATTGCTCAAGTTACAATGTATAATGTACATGTTGGCTATAGTCGCTATACCATATGTTTCAAATCTTGAATGGAATACAGTGCATGGAGTACATGTACATGGACAATGTACAGTTGGGAATCCTAGGACAAAAGAAAAACCTTGCCTCAAAAAGAAAGGAAATTATTCATCTCAAACCCATAGACCAAGCTGGAACCATGCCAGACAGAGGTCAAATTCAAAGGTCATCCTTTTTTTTTTCACTGTCACTCTTAAAGAGTAAAAAATCAGTCCTTTTTACCACAAAGAAAGTTACCGGTAGGCAGGAAATTTGGTTTCTATACAATGTATGTCTGCCTGTACATTTATAATTTGGGATAAGCATTTAAAAACAACAGAACCCTATAGATACGTATTGTAGCTCACGCCAGATTTTCTGTTTACCTGTCTAAATTGACATTTATTATTGGACATCCATTATCTACATGTACAGAGCAAGTCTCATTTGGTTCTAAGCAGTACAATTGATGTACACTGTATCTCTCATTGGGAGTTTATATGTCTAAGAACTAACCTTCTTATATTGGTACGGAAGTGAGCTTAGTACGAAGACTTCATCAAATTTGTGGTTTTGTGATTCAGTTCCGTTTGATTTTTTATTATTTTTTGCTCCGATTTTGCTGTTTTCTAGTTTTTATATGTCCTCAGTTTAAATGTGTGATAGGAAAGAAGTCTGTTTTTTGTGAGTCAATGCCATTTGTGGTTGTGCTGTGCTGTGAGTGATTCATACTGTATTCGTCACTTGTAGATTTGTTAATGGCAGTAACAGAGTCAGTGAAACTAAAATCACTATATTCTCATACAAAGCTTCAAAGGGCTACTTTTCCAGATATTTTGTATTAAGATAAGCAAATGCATAGTCATAAAATATGTGAATATGAAAGAATGATTGTTTAAACTAGATTCAGGAATAACAATTGTAAAACTAGGGTAAATAAAATATAGGCTAACATTCTTCTATAAAACAAAATATATTCATAATGATTAACTTATTTTTTACTTTACAGCACTGAAATTTATCATAATTTGATAATCTATATTTGAAGTAAGTTGTATGTGATATATGACATTACATTTTTGATAAAGATGCTTTCACTTTTTTTAATCACCAATCTCTTTTCTGTTCACTCTTTTTGGAGGAATGCTTGTTTTATATCAGGGAACTCATCATATTTTATCTTCTTGATTGATACAGTAATACATTGTTCACAGTTTCTTTTTCATCAACTTTAAGTACATGATATATTGTGTTTGTGCATTGCAAATTGCATACATGTACATGTACTTTGCTGTGTAAACTTGTAAAATAAAGAGATATATATTATGATTTATGAATTAAATTGGTGTGTGATTGTTATTTTGTACTGAATGCTATAGATTTTGTATTCTCTCTCTCTCTCTCTCTCTCTCTCTCTCTCTCTCTCTCTCTGTTTCAGTATGGTAGATGTAGATCTATTCTACTGTACATGTACAGATGTACATATGAAAATATTACTACAATCCATATTCCATACATTATGTAAAATCCATGCATATTTGTAAATAATAATGAATACATATACACTGCATTTGGACAGTATCCTTTTTTTCTTTCTCTCTTTTCTTCCTTATTTTCTGTCTGCCTTTCTTCATTTTTCTCTTTCATTCCAGCCCTTACCATCACAGTTACAAACAATAACTTCTAATCACACATAACATACATTTTTATTTAATCATATACATGTAAGGCTTGCAGTTATAAATTATCCAATAGTAAATTCGCTCTGAAAATTGAAACTATAAGTAGCTAAGAGGGACCAGGTTATGTGGTAAAATATCGAAATCATCGACAGTTTACTTTGTCGATGATTTCGATATAAACACAATGTTTGGAAAAGGAAAATCTACACATTTAAAACCACCTGCAACAAATGTCGTATGTCTATCAATGCTATAACATACAGTCATATCAATACTACACGTACATGACTTGTGTACAATGCACCAGCGTTGATAGAAGTGAGGGGCACAAAGAGAGAGAACGCAGCCGGTCTGAACGACTCGTGCATAATTTATGTTGGGGAACACTTTAATTAGTATCAGAGGCGAGTCACAAAGCCATATGGGGCTTAAAGGGAAGCTTTACTCGTCATTATTTTAATACACACAACAATATGTTCAGCTAGTATTTAAGGTAGCATGTAAAGTTATGGACGTAATTAAATTGCGTGATCCTTTTTAATAGAAGCAACGTAAAAGAAATAATGATTTCAAATGGAATATTATTTCTAAATAATCAGCCTACGTGTATAAATGCATTTCTGTTCTCTTTGAAAGTTGAAGAATGGGGTAAAGAAATGAGAGAAGAGATACATGTATGAAGAGATATGAGCGGGAGAGTGACAGAGAGAGAGAGAGAG
>BEXV01000565.1:20568-34742 GCA_003118195.1 Hemicentrotus pulcherrimus | reverse complement strand
CTCTCTCTCTCTCTCTCTCTCTCTCTCTCTTCTATCAATCTCTTTCGCTTGCTCCTTCTACCTCTCCTCTGACTCTAATAGCATCACTTTCTCTCTCCCCTCCTCGTTTTATCCCATCTCCCTCCATCTCTTCCCGCTGGTCAAACGAGTGCGATCAGGCACGTCAGCCAAGAAATTAAAAACACCACGCGACATCGAATAGCGCGAGAAGGAAAACAACAAAAATAAGAACGTCTGCTTGACATCGTGAACTTCTTTATCGATCTCCGTCGCGCGGTCATCGCCCTCGACTGGGCCGTGATCGCTCTCAGTGTTTAAGAAGTTATATCTTTCTATGATCGCGCCGTCGCCAGAAGCGGCAGCAAGGTTTAATTTCACAATCAATAGACGATGATTAGTTAACTATGAAGTAAAGTGTAATTGCTATAAATGAATAAATACATGATCATGTATTTGCACTGAAACTTCGTTTAGGGTAAATACCACTGAAATTTGATATCCGCATAGTTATATATATTATATCTATGGTATTACTTACATATATTTTTGGCCTATTGACATTTCTCTTTCTCTCTCTCTCTCTCTCTCTCTCTCTCTCTCTCCTCAATGATCTCCCTCTGCACCTTTATCTCTCCTTTCTTATCCCTTTTATATCACGTGTGTAGGTATACTTATGTCGTGTATGTTTTGTTGTCATTGTATTTTTCGTTGTGTTTATACTAAATGTCTCTTATATATATTCTATATTTATGAAAATCATAACATCCCTTTGCATATGTTGTAATATTCTAGTTGTAAACTAACCCCTTCAGCCTGTGCTGCTGGTCAGATTTTATATACCAATGAATAAATAAATAAATATCTAAGTGAATACATTTAAAGAAGAATTATCATACAAACAAACAAACAACCAAACAACTCAAAGAGAACAAACAATGAATTCTTTCTATTAATGATAAGAAAGAAAAGTTTAGAATACGTTGAAAGTAATCAGCAGATTTGATTTATAAAAAAACAAGAAGGCTTTCACCATACTTATGTTTTGTTTTTGCTGGCTTCCAGAACATAACATTGCGTCCCTCGTTTAGGCCTGTCTCATTTTACTTAGAATTCACGCCCTTCTGGGTGTGCTGTCAGCTGATGGAGTCCCAGGTCAACATTAATGTTACCTCTTTAGGTTACAATCTATACCTGTATTAAATTTCAGTATGGCATTGTTTATGACATGATATCCCCCATGTGTTCTGCTCTCATTATGTAGAATATTGAGCCTTCTAATAGTACTTCAACAGATAAGGGCAGGGCAATATCAGTAACGTTTTATTAATATTAATATATCATGTAAACAATATTCTTTCACTGGTGCTTAACATTATGGTAATGGATTTATGACGGTAGTGAAGTCCATATGTTATCTCGTTTGTTGGGTACACTAAGTTGAAGTCACTATTATCACTTTCATCATCATCATCATCATCATTAGCATCACCACTTCCATCATCCCCATCACCACCACCACCACCACCATCACCACCACCACCATCACTACCATCACTACCACTACCACCAACACCATCGTCATCACCACCTTCACCACCATCATCACCACCACCACTACCACCGTCACTCACCATCATTACCACCACTATTACTACCACCACGACCGTCACTACAACCATCACAACATCACTACCACGATAATGATAATTCTCCTTCTCATCCTGTCCCTCGTCATCATCATCATCGTCGTATGGAAAATTATCATATCAGCCCCTTCATCAGACTGCAGTTGTCTTCAATTCCACTTGACCCCAATTTGATAGAATCAAATATTTGCAGTATTATTCAGACATTTGCATTCGCATTGCATTACACCTGTTAGTATTCCTGAATGGGTGCATCTGTTTTAAAGTCAATATTTTCAATTCTCTTAAATTGTTTACCATAACATCGTACGATGAGTCACATGACTTTTCCCCAAAATTTACATTCCATATGTTTCTCATAACAATGATAAAAATACAGAAAGCTTATTGTACGGTCGGAGCGCAATGTTAATTTATTATTTTATATTAAAAGACTATTTTGAAGAACTATATTTTTGATATCATTTTTTCTGCTAATGTGACATGTTGATTGAACGTGTTATTTTTCTTATCTCTTGTACTTTTATCTTGTCTACTCATCTTCATCACAATGATTGTTGTATGCTTTAATGCAGATTGATATCTACTCTACTGCTTCGATTTCATCTCATTTACATCTGTTCCTTTTACTACCTGAAGAGCTTGGGGCTGATCGAGGCTGATCTCACACAAGCAAAAGAGAATCACAGTTTAGGTCCATTTGGCTCTAAATTTAAATAGGCGGTGGGGCAGCTCTACCACAGTGCTTTCAAGGGGGACACGGGCCCGTACGGCATCGCCCTAAATCCGTCGGTGGTTCAACTTGCTTTTTCACCCTTGGCCTCCGTCCAACAATCAATATTATCTGTAATAGTCTCATGACTTGTGCACCTGCCTTCTGAAGATCCCTCATTAGATACCATCCTTCTTGTCTGGATCTCGCTTTGACGTAAATGGCACGGGAACATTCACGAGTTCTGCAACTCTATTCAACGTTGGTAGATACAATATCATATTATTGAATGTTACATTTATAGGAGGGAGATAATATCTTAACATCCTGCCTATATCCATCTTTCAATTTATTTTAGTCATTTATTATCATTTGTATGAGGGAAGGGGAGAGAGGTCGAAGGTGAACTTCCATTTGCTCTGGCGACATTTACACCTCTGGATTTAATTCGTCAAAAAAGTATGGCCCCGTGCGTCTTAAGTGAAGATTATATCCCTTTCTAGATTCGTATTCGGAATTCATCCAGCAATTTCTCGTGGTTATTTCCGAGGTTAAATTGTCAGATTCAGCATTTAAACTACTCGTCACTACAATTTTGTGATTGTAGTATTGTAGAGTAATCGATTGTTTAGTCTGCTTTCAAAGAGCAATACATTAATATGTTATAATATATCTATGTGAAAGATCCGTTCATGTAGTTCAAGAATGTGAACTTAGCGACAACCACTATCATGACTACTGAGACATTATTCACTCCAAATATTGATAAAGTTAATACAATGCGACATCTCGTCGTCCCCTCCCCCTACAAACAAAAAACATCATTTATCAAGTCATGTTACGCTTTACTAATTTACATAATTATCACACGCAAAATTGTACGTTTAACTGCAAATTAATCACATTCGCTCTCGCCTTCATTTACGCAAATAAGGATCTAAAGAAGATGAAGAAGAAGATAAACCCCCTAAAAACGAACTCGAGAGAGATCTTCGTTGACGCGAAAATGAGGCCTCCTTCTTTTCTGAGAATATGTTCCCTCATCCACGAAATGATACATAACCAAGATGGGTCGTCATGGTAACCAATGGCTGTTGACGTTAGCAAGAGGTCTTCTTTAGGGGTTACGAGTGATAATCTTGTTCTAAGATGGGACTCGTGAGCCTAATTTGCAGTTTCTTATTATTTTGTGTTCAACCTTGTTTTCTGTGTGACGGGAAATTTATTGAGTGCACTTTAGAGCCAACGTTTATTAGCCTCCATCTCTCTTTCCGTTTTTCCATTTATATTTATGTTATCTCTCACCTTATTTTGTATTAATGCAATCAATGTACAGTAGTAAGGTCTTAGTTAATATATGCCCTACATTCTTCTTCTTCTTCTCAATCTTGTTCTTCTTTCTTCGATGACAACTACTACTACAACTACTACTACAACTACTACTACGACTACTACTACGACTACTACTACGACTACTACTACGACTACTACTACGACTACTACTACGACTACTACTACGACTACTACTACGACTACTACTACGACTACTACTACGACTACTACTACGACTACTACTACGACTACTACTACGACTACTACTACGACTACTACTACGACTACTACTACGACTACTACTACGACTACTACTACGACTACTACTACGACTACTACTACGACTACTACTACGACTACTACTACGACTACTACTACGACTACTACTACGACTACTACTACGACTACTACTACGACTACTACTACGACTACTACTACGACTACTACTACGACTACTACGACTACTACGACTACTACTACGACTACTACTACGACTACTACTACGACTACTACTACGACTACTACGACTACTACGACTACTACGACTACTACGACTACTACTACTACGACTACGACTACGACTACTACTACTACTACTACTCTACCACTATTACTTTTTATTTTATTTTTCTTCTTCGTCGTTGTCGTCGTATTTCGTTCTGGTACAGTCCACCTCTTTCTATTTCTTGAGTTTTGTCTTCTTCTCACACTTTCCATCTTTACATTTTTTTTCCTGTTGTCCTCCTTTTTGTCTTCTCTATGATTATCTATTTTCATCCCTATATCCATCTCTCTCTCTCTCTCTCTCTCTCTCCATTCTAATCTGATTCAATCCCATAGCGATAGACGGAACGTTTGCCTTGTATACTCTGACATTTTCAGATCATCGCTAATAGTAGGGTGTATAAAGGAGATGCTTCTGCCTGTGCTTTCCAATAAACCCTTTCCTCTTTTTCTTGGATTAGGGTTGACATTTCTGACTGTGAAAGGGGCAAACTCTGTGGGCTTATACTTTGTCGAATTTATTTGGCATCGCAAGACAAACGAGAGGACAGAGGATGAGAAGAGGCTCTGAAAGGTCGATTGTTTGAAGGATGAAGAGGAGCACTGAAAAGCCTGTATCTTTCATTTGAAGAGTTTGAATTCTCCAGTATTCCTTATTTCATGAAATGGGTGTCGTGATTATGTAAAGTCAAAATGCATTTTATTCATAATAACATTTTTCTGCATATCAATGATCCTATGAAAATATTCACATGAAATATTAGAGATATTAACCAGACAGTGTTTGAGTCCTTGTAGTAATTTCTGTAATTTGATTTCGTTTTGATTTTAAATTGTAGCTGGGCCTACCAGCATGAAAGAAAAAAATATATATGTATGTTTATGGTCGCGAAAAACCTGAGGAAACAGAAAAATACAAATACATAGGAGGAAGGTGAAGGTTAGAAAAACGAGCAACAGGGATAATAAATTAGTCACATGGAAAAGGTGAGGTAATGATCTTTTAAATAAAACATATTTCTTCACTTGAATACATTCAAAGAAACAAGGTAAACGCGTTTACCGAAAACAAAGCAACACAACATAATTGCACACGAGTGTAGACAAAATATACCATGCCCACTCAATTCTAATGCATTGCTCTACTAAATCCAAACAACAAATATCACAAAAGGATAACAAAAAATGAAATTAGATGAATGATGATTATGGCTGATGACACGTTTCAAGCCAGTATTAGTATCTGTTGCTATGTGGGCGTATTAGAAACTCATCAATAATGAAAAGATCGAGGTATATGTCGAGCAGAAACTAAGTGTTGATTGTAACCCTATTCACACGTAAAACTGTAAAAAAAGTTTATTAGCTGAATTCAATGCGATCCAAATTTTAAATATATTTCCATTGATTACTTACAAGGAATGCTAAAAAATAATAACAAAATATAGTGTTTTTTTATATGTGGGCTCCGGAAAAAAAAAATCATGAATATTGTTGTGGAAATTATAATTGACTTTGGTCCAAGTAATATATTTTGTCCGGAGTGACGGCCTGTCTTAATAAATTGTTTAATTATTCATGCATCAGTTTTATCATTTTTTCATTCATTAATTTCTTTCAACTGATTCATTTTCTTGTAAATGAAATCCACACTTGAATAATTCCGTTTATTTTCTGCATTTATAATTTGAAATTGACCGCAACATGAGAAGACCGAGGCTGTAAGATAAAGAAATTAACCAATGGCCATGTGCGGACACATCTTGAGTTAGATGATACAGAACACGAACAATGGCGATGTGGATCGTGGTTTAAAGAGAAAGGGTGAGTTCTTCTGCTTCGTGTGAAATCATTTGTGATCTTTCTTAATCTTGTAAATGTTAGTTTGAAAAATATCATAAAATTATGCCCCCTGAACATGATAGGACGTCAGATGGCCTCATATCTGTAATATAACGAGAAACAGCTGCAAAAATTGGACCAACTTTCATGTATATGTATTCCCACACTTGTATGTGTATAGTGGATTTGACTTTCATCAAAACTGATTAAATTTCTCATTATTTCGATGATTTCTAAAATATCACAGTATATTCTTGTGTACTGTCTAATAAACCTTTCTCAATTGCTTCTTGACAGTTTCTTTCCCAATGTAATCACATGACCAGAGCAGAACTCTATCTTTAAGCTGAAGTAGCTTTGAGAGAAATCGTCTGAAACTGCGTGGGAGGATATGTGGGCTAGGCCAGACAGTCATGCAAACAAGCTGCATAATTATAACGTCTCGAATGTTCTCTGTAGAATGTCGTCAGGTCATACTGGTTTTTCCTTCATGCTTTTATTTTTTGTGTAAAATCATCACATGTGACAACGATGATAATGATAATGATAATTAAGATGAGGACAATGACGAAGACGATGACGACGACAACAATAATGATGATGATTTGGTTAAAACAAAATACGTTCTGGTGATTATGGTGATGAAAGTGGAAATCATTGTGGTGTAAATTAATCGTAGTCATACTATCATTCCCTCATCAAAATTATGCATGATTTCTCTTCACTCTGGTGAGCTGACTTTTGAAAGGTTCTAGAACGTGGCTTGAGGGGGGGGGGGGTGGTCACTCTTACAATAACAATGCGGTCGAGCTCAACCAGCAGAAGATGAACGAAGTTGTGTTATTAGAATTCGTGTACTGAATGTTTAGGTGGGGAGAAGTGGAAAAAAAGAAGTCAACGACATTGAAATATGGGGCGATGGAGTTGGAGTGAAATTCTGAAGAATTCTCTAGAACGACATTCCTTTGCGATTCTGAAGTCAAAGTATTGCTAGAAAATAGTGGAGAGTGGGGATTTTGACATGACAGATACATTGATAATTGCAATTTATGATTAAGCAGTAAGTTTTACTTCTTTTTTAGAACAAAAAAATGACGAAAAGGGCGTCTGTTGATCATGTTGATATGGAACCATTATCAGCTACGCCAGCAGTATATAAAAGCAATTCTCATGAACCATTATAAACCCAATCGGACTCATGCTCAATATAATCCCCTCCCCCACAATAGCTTTGGAGTGTGACATTCTCATGTACCAGAGAATGCAACGATTGTGACATTACATTACGTAACAATAAGGTTATATCGGTGTTGCAGTCGTTGTTAAGTGTTGTTATGTACATTGTTCCGAAGTGATTTGAATGAAGATAACTAAAGGGGGTCCTATATTAAGAATGGGCGATGCAGGGTCTTGGGTTGGTTATTTTAAGCATTGTTATTTTTAGGTACTAATAACAAACGGTGGATGCGAAGCAACAAAGTATACACGGTTTTGTTCCTTGTATAGCTTTGCAATTATCTATTTATATATTTATTGATATTTTTTCGGATCTATTTATATCCTTGTCTATCTAATCATTTATTCATACAGTCGTTTAGATCTGTTCGTCAAATAACCCGTTTTCAGCCCATCTATTAATTTCATGTACATAACTTTTTGTTCTTGAAATTGAAATTCTTCCAGTGAACCTTTGGCGGCCGAGAGATATTTAGAGACTCTAAGATACAAAAAGGGAGCATTAGGGGGAAAGATACACAGAGTTAGAAAGAGAAAAAGAGAGATACAAAGAGAAAGAGAAGGAAAGAAAGTGAGAGAGAAAATAGTGGAAAGGAGAGAGAGGGGGAGAAAGAGAGAGAGAGAGATGGAAGGGGTTTATAAAGACGGAGAGAGAGAGAGAGAGAGAAAAGGAGAGGGAGGCTATGATGTACAGAAGAATAAATAAATATGAGAAAGGGAGAGAGAGTGGGAGATAGAGAACGAGAGAGAGAGAGAGAGAGGGAGAGATAGTAAGAGAATAAGAGAGAAAAAGAGAGAAAGAAAAAGAGAGAGAGTAAGAGAGATAGAGAGAGAGAAAGATGGAGAGCAATATATGGAGAGTAACTGAAGTGATACTAGCTTCCTTTTTGATTATATCGCAGAAAGATTTATAACACCAGTGATCGTAGTTTTATACAAACGACTTGATGGATTGGAGTGTGTAGACCAAAGGCACGCTTGCTTTCTATTTGTGTCTCCTCGTTTGCTTTTAGTCCCTGTGTTAGAGTGAATGGAACTAGACAAATACATCTGCTTGTGAAATATTGAAATCCAAAATAGCCACGAATGTCAAATGACGTCATATTGTATTTTGACGCGATCTACGGTAGATGAGAACGTAGTTTATTGAAATACTTCTTTTCTACCTCCTCGTCTCTCTATCTACCCCATCTTTTCCCCTCTCTCTCTTTCTCTCTCTCTCTCTCTCTCTCTCTCTCTCTTTATCTATCTATCTCCCTCTCTTTCTTTGTCTAAATCTCTCTCTCTCTCTCTCTCTTTCGTTATCTCTCTCTCCTTATCTACTTCTTTATTTTCCTTCTTATTTTCTTAACTTCATTTTTTCCATGTCTTTATTGTTTTACTTGATGTACCTTTTGACGAATTCTGTTCCTCTTTGAGTGTATAATAATATTATATCTGTCTCCCTTTCTCTCCCCCTCTCCACCTCTTTCTCCTCCCTCTTCTCCTTTTTTCTTCTATCCCCCTCTCTCTCGGTAGCCCTATAGGTTTTATCTCTTCATGACTCTCCCTCTCTCATTTTCCATCTTTCTAAGAAAGCCTTCATCTCTTTCTTTTTCGCCATATAATTTAATTGCCTCCTTTTTCAGAGTTGCCAACCAGTACAGAGTCATGTATTTTAGTAACTTCATCTTAACTTTTGTAATAATTACGATGTCTGTATGCCCTCTCACGTTAGAAACTCTATTTCAAATCTCTTTTGCGTATTACCCAGCACGCGTCTTATGGCTATACACCGCCATCCCATTAAAAGAGAAAGCACTGGATTCCGCAGAGTGCATGACCCAAGTTCACATGCCAAATATACCCACAGAGTTATGCCGCGGTGTGAGTATAAGCTCTCATATACATTGTTGATATATGAATCTCGCCAGGGGGATTCCCCATTACGTCAATGGCGATGGCAATTTCATCTCACTATCCAAGATGGTTGTGAATTCGTCTATAATGCACAAATTATTCTCTTTGACTGCAATTTGCTAATTGGAAAAATATAATACAATTACTAATCTCTATTATTAGGGACTCCATGGGGTATAATTACGTGGATTAATTCCCAGGTCTCTTTGACTAAATGCATCTACGATTCCGAGAAATGTTTTATTCCATCGCATATACTTTTCCCAATGCTCGTATTATTATTATCCAAGGGAGGCATTCATTTGATGAATAATTAGGTGCAGCCTTCGGAACAGGCTTCATGAATAATATTTGGTCACAACATTAAACCGTTGTGACAAACCATTACTTTGATCATTCCTCCTACCCCATTCCCCCTCCTCCATTGACTCGAACACATCGGTTGCCTGCAAGAAGGCCGTAACAGCTTTGTATTATCGTTGGTAGTAATTTGTTTTTGTTTTTTGCAAGCAGCCGACGAACAATGTTGTTAGATTAAGTATGAAATCGAAAAAAACTTCTGAATGTCGCGTATTCTTATTATGTTTTGATCGACAGTATGCTCATTTTCGGCCTACCAAGCGGTGGTGAGTGTTTTCTTGAACGGATGAATCGTGCCCGATTATAATTCATAGATGAAAACTACAAAGACTGCCTCATTCCTGACTCCTCCTGTCATCACTTGTCTTAGGGGTAGATAATGTATACGACACACTCTCTGGTGAAAGTTGATCCTGGGTAAAATTATAAGTCTGTGATTGCTTATCGAATTCTTTAACAACTACCATGGTCCTCACGATCCATCTAACCCTAACCCTAACCCTTAACTAAGTATAAGACTTCATAGCTTTAACTTTGACGAAATTAATCCTGGAGTAATAATGCCACAAGACCCAAACAAGGGATCGGCACATGGATTGAACACAATGTCAGGGGAAAGGTACGACATGTTAGATTAGAAAGTGAAAGTACACGGCAAGGTGAAGAAGAGAGTAGTGAGTCTTGTATGTCAGTATAGAAATCACACGTAACACCTGCCATGGATGGTTAATAGTTTGATTAATTGATATACCACAGGAGAAGGGTGATAGAGAGAGAGAGGGAGTGTGTTTCTAATTCTTGAACGGTGCATAATATCGAACGCTGATTGATGGAGCACCTGGGAAAGGGGCGGGGCCAGATGATACACTGATGGTGGAAGGTGAAGGACAGGTACATGTATATGTTGTGCGTGTGGGTGTGTATGGGGTATATTATAACGTATATAATTATATTCGTAATAATGATACACAGCTTTATTTATATGACACTTTTAATACCTTCATAAAATCATTTAATCTTCATTACATTTGTCTATTCATTAAAAGTATTCAATGTTTTGAGATGTAGCACTTTAAAATTCCCCTAGCAAACACCCTTTTCTCTCTTCAATAGTGTAGTTCAGTCCTGGACGTCTAGAAACAAGATCGGATCAACTTTGACTTAGTTGAATGAAATATACATTTCTAGATCATAAATCTTAATAAATTAACTGGTATAATGCAATAACAATTGCTGATATTTCATGAAGTTGGTAATTACATTATTTCGTTTGTTATCTTTTGTTGTGGTATCTGTAGATGCTCTTTTAAAACTCATTCACAATTTTACTGACGCTTCCACTGCATTTTTTTAGAAGTTTTTATTTGGACAGTGGCTCAGACAATATGATGAAAACTATAATATACCGTTTTATTTTACACATAATAAATACTGTGATGGTAATGAGCCCGCTGCCCGTAATATGAAGTTCATCTCAAGGTCATACTACATGTATATTATGCTAAAACGAAAGTGGGGTATTGGTCTTAGTATACGTGATGATACGAACGTAATGATTATTATACACCAAGCGATCAATCAATATTATTATTGAGCCTCAAAACTGGCGAGGGTTGAAAGTGAAACATTAATGATCTTGAAGATTTCCTGGAAGATTAGTTTTACCATGTCTGTATGTTTCGTTACGTGTCTATATCAGGGTAGATGACAGGACTGTCTAAAATTTCAAGAGGCTGTCAGTGACAGCTGGCAAGCACCAGTGGCGTAGAGACTTTGGGGGCGATGGGGGCACTATGTTCCCCAATCGAATCGCGAAAAAAGGAAAGAGAGAATGGCAACTGAAAGGAAAGAAGGGACAAAGACAGGGGAGAAAAGAAGGGATAGAGAGGGAGGGAGAGAGAGAGAGAGAGGGAGAGAGAGAGAGCAATAGAGAAAGAGAGGGGGGAAAAGAAAGGATTGAGAGAGGGAGGAGAGGAGAGGAGGAAGAAAAGTGAAAACGTGATATGACTCCTTTCCACATCCCTCCCTCACTCACTGTGTGTTCTTGTTCCGATACATTTTGATATACCAGGTACCCTTTACTACATCAACACCACCCCCTCCCCCTTCCCGGGCTGTCACGCCACTGACAAGCAAAGTGGTACTGCATTAAAGGTAGTATCTTAATATTACAAAATAAACAATGTTTCAAAAACTTGCCAATTAAAGATGACTACAAAATTGGTTTGTATGAAGTCAGAATCAGACAAAATTAAAATGAAAATGTATACAAATTTTAGAAAATTAAACACGATCTTATTTTTAAAAGCACGTCCTATAACAAATTTGCACAAGTGCTTGAAACATTGATGCTCTTTTCAGACGCTTCAAAATATTGTTTACATTCTAGCTATATAGGGAAGTTAAACATAATAAAAGTAAACACATTATCTCAATAAAATGTGTTGGACAAGTATGAAGAGTCAAATCGAGAAAAGTGTCTTTTGGATAAAATAAGATAAATCTGATAAATGATATTATAGATAATTATACACGAGTACAAATAGTACGTGTAGATGCTCAAGTAGCGCCGAAATTGGAGTGAATAATTGTGTGTATCATTAGATTACCAAGGCATCATCTTAGGAGACTCTGAAAGTAGGACAATACAGTAATGGAGCCTCATATCTGTCATTTTCTATTTAGTAGGACAGGAATCAGACTTGAGTTCTCCCGTTTCCATGTGGTATTACTGTTCTACCATCGAATGTGATAGATGTAATTGGAAATATAAATGTTGGCTTACATTAAATCCGTTTAAGCTCATGAATGTTTCATCATCCAATACTGCGAATAGATATTTTAATGGAAAATTACGTAAGCTTTAGGGTAGAGAAAACTGCATAAAAATAGAATTGTATTTTATTAAAAGCTTCTACTGATGCGTGACACATTCGAAACCATGCATTCTTTCTCTTAGAATCACCAGGGACTTATTTGCTATCTA
Source organism: Hemicentrotus pulcherrimus (assembly GCA_003118195.1). Lineage (NCBI taxonomy): Eukaryota > Metazoa > Echinodermata > Echinoidea > Camarodonta > Strongylocentrotidae > Hemicentrotus > Hemicentrotus pulcherrimus. The sequence continues at coordinate 22,225 of BEXV01000565.1, read as the reverse complement.
GTTTCGTTAAGTCTGCACGCATGGACGTTTCGAGTACTTGAAAGTTTGCTCGGGTTATTAAGTTCTTCCTGGAATTTCTCTCTTTATCCAGTGTTAAAAGAAGTATATTTTGATTCTCATTACTACCCGTATAAAACAAAATGAAACATTAACATGAGCTGGCGTCTGTTAATCTTATAGCCTAATGAAAGTAACTGTATCGATGTTTTTGTTGTCTCGTCCTACTTTGTTTTGAAGCACTTTTTATTGTCTCTTTGTGGAAGCCTGGCGGGGGTGACAGACAGGCTGGTATCACGGTAATCATGAGAATGAGTTGCGCCCTTCTGGCTCTTATTTGACGCCATGGTGAGCGGAGATATGAGCATGAATCAATGCCTTTCTGGCTCTCAGTAGAAGTTGTAATATGAGCATGAGTTTAATGCCCTTTTGCCTTTCATTAGACGCTATTATGTCTGGAAGGGTCCATGATGTAAGGTGTCATGTGACCATGACTTTGTAAGCAGAGCTGAAAGTCAATCAAAGAACTTGACTTTCAAAAGGAGTGGAGAAAGAGAGGGATAGAAAGAGAGAGAGAGAGGAGAAAGAGAGAGAGAGATAGAGAAAGAGAGAGCGAGAGAGAAAGGAAAATATGGGAAAGAAAGGCAGACAGCCACACGAGCAATGAAAAAAAGATGGACATTGAGGGAGAGAGGGAAAGAGAGGAAAAAGAGGAAGAGAGAGCTATATAGACAGAGAGAGAGAGAGAGAGAGAGAGTGAGAGTGAGAGAGTAAATGGAAAAGGGAAGGGGATCTTTTGGAGATGACTGATGCTGACATCACAAGTCCTACCAAAGACCACCATTACCATCATCATTGCCAGTATCAACATTATTACCATCATCATCACTATCATCATCATCATCACTATCATCATCATCATTACCATCATCATCATCATCACTATCATGATCATTGTTACCATCATCACCATCACCATCATCATTACCATCATCATCATCATCATCATCACCATCATCATCATTAGTACCATCATCACTATCACTATCATCATTACCATTATCATCATCACTAACATCATTATTATCATTATCAATATCATTACCAATACTGTAACTACCAGTATTACATTGGTTATCAAACCCTTTTATAATCATAAATTCATAATTAAATTCATATTTGATTGGTGATCAAAAATAATTATGAATCCCTTTGGTTTTATTTCAATAATGACAATCATCATCAGACCAATTAGCATTATATTCACAACGCTTACATAACCGTCATGTCTGCAAACACACCCAAGAAAAAAGAAACACAAAACATATCTCTGTATTTTGTGTATCAACACACATATTATTATATTCAGTACAAAATTAGTCTACCAACTAAATTTGTATCCAACAAAAAACACACATTTCAGACAACAGTACAGTATACAATGAAGTATTTATGATACAGAATATCGAAACAGGACGGTACATTACTATAGCACAGACAGCTCCATGGAAATAAAAAATAAGTTATATCAATACCAAATATATACAAACCACTACACACATAATATGCTATGTTTACACAACCTAAAAAGCAATGTATTGTACTACTACATCAAAAATTTATATATATATATATATATATATATATATATATATATATA